>JAVQIZ010004408.1:0-39540 GCA_036023535.2 Galaxias brevipinnis
TTATTATTATTATTATTATTATTATTATTATTATTAATAATAATAATAATAATAATAATAATAATAATAATAATAATAATAATAATAATAATAATTGTTGGAGTGTAGGTGACATTACACTGCATTTCTTCTTAGGCCAGACACTTGTGAGTATGGCAACAATTGCCTGAAAGCTCATTCTGAGGAAGAGCTGGAGGAGTGGCTGATGCGAGCCAAAGAAGAGAGGGAAATAAGGCAAAGCATAGAGACCCACGGTCTCCTGTGTTTCAATGAAAGACTCTTGGAGGAATACAGGTGCAGCAGCAGTGAAGTACACATTGTAAGTAGGACGTACCACTACAGCGAACAAAATGGGTTCCTTGATTATTTTCTTGCATTTTAGATTAATTAACTAATTGCAGATATATACAGTGAATCTTAATCAATCTAAGTTATCTTTCTTCTTAACTTAACAGATGTCTGAACAAGTTGATGATGTCAGTATCACTTGTGATAAAGATTTGTACGTAGAGCATGAACAGATCAATGCAAAATTGGAATGGAATTTTCAAGTCAAAACCGAGGTAAGCATCCCTTTTTGCATGCAAGTTGTCATAAATGCTGTGCTGTATTTTGTGCCTCTTTTCTACTCAATAACTAATTTCTACAATGTTTTAATCATTGTCTTTGACTTTGTTTTTATTCTTTGAAATCTAGAGAATAAATTTTTTTTTGTGTTGAGATAATAACAAAACATGCTTGTGTATTTTTTTTTACATGTGCACAGAGACTGCTTGCACAAGTGGCATTACTGAAGCAGGAGCCTGGAGCCTTATTCTCTCTTGGTGACATGAGTCCCGAGCCTTCCATTTACTCAATAGGTCAAAAGTTCCACAACACGGACATGGTCTATGACATCACTGTGTCCTTCGAGTCCATCTACCCAGGCTTGTACGAACAGTGGTTGGTGCTGGACTTTGACATGAGACCTGTGCTCCTGCAGAAACTCAAGGTCAAAGTAGGTCCCAAATTGTTAACTAACCTCGTAAAAGAATCTAAGTTCCTTGGGACTCCTGCTGAAAATCTTGAGCGTTGGCACAGCGGAAACAAGTTCATCATTCCCTGTCAAAACAAAACAGAGGCACAGGAAGAGCTGCTGAAGGAATACAAACCTCATCAGATTCGTTTGCAGAGTAAACAGCATACTGACTCTCAGACAACTCTGAGTCACCAGGACTACAAGGAGAAAATGCACACCTTCCTATACAATGAGGAACGAGCCAAGGATCAGGTAGTTTCAAGGTAATATCATTGTTTTAAAGATGAACAGTATGCTGAAGAAATTTATTATGTCTGCATCCACCCAGACTGTGATGAGATAATTTTATTTTCATCTAGTTGGCTATTTCGCTGTAGTTTAGCTGTTGGAGTGTAAACCAAAGTGGGATAGATTAGCTTAAATCTAAAGACAACCAAAATATACTACAAACATTTCCATTACAATTTTGGTTAGGGTCCATTAAGTTCCATCATATACGGTTTAATCAAAGTTATTTGTGCATTCAGAAAGTATTTAGACTTCAGTTTTTACACATTTTGTTACGTTGCAGCCTTATTCTAAAAAGGATCAAGTAAAAAAAAAAATCTCATCAATTTAGACACAATACCCCATAATGGCAAAGAGAAAACAGGTTTGTAGAAATTTTTGCAAATACATATATAGAAAATAATTCAATGTCAAATTTACATAAGAATTCAGACCCTTCATGACAAGATGAGCTGAGGTGCATCTTGTTTCCATTGATCATCCTTGAGATTTTTCTACTGCTCGATTGGACTCTACCTTTGGTAAATTCAATTGATAGATAGCTGACAGTGCATATCAGAAAGCAAGTGGGATGTTCATATCAAAGGAATTGTCCATAGACTTCTGAGACAGGAATCTGTCAAGGGACAGATGTGGGGATGGGTACAAAAACATTTCGGCAGTACTGAAGGTCACGAAGAACACAGTGGCGTCCATCATTCTTAAAGGAAGAAGTTTGTAACCACTAGGACTTTTCCTAGAGCTGGTTGCCCAGTCAAACTGAACAGTCAGGGGAGAAGGGCCTTGGTCAAGCATGTGACCAATAACCCAATGGTCACTCTGACAGAGCTCCGGAGTTCCTATGTGGAGATGGGAGAACCTTCCAGAAGGACGTGCATTTCTGCAGCACCCCCTCAATCAGGCCTTTATGGTACTGGCCAGGCAGAAGCTACTCCTCAGTAAAAGGTACATAACAGCCCACTTGGAGTTTGCAAAAGGGCACTTAAAGGATGCTCAGACCATGAGAAACCAGATTCCCTGGTCTGATGAAACCAAGATTGAACTATTTGGCCTGAATACCAAGGGTTATGTCTGGAAGAAACCAGACACCGCTCGATGGCCAATACCATCCCTACAGTAAAGCAAGGTGGTAGCAGCATCATAATGTGGGGACGTTTTTCAGCAGCTTCAGATTGAGGGAAAGTTGAACGGAGCAAAGTACAGGGAGATCCTTGATGAAAACCTGGAGCACCCTGGACCTCAGACTGGGGCAAAGGTTCACCTTTCAACAGGACAACGACCCTAAGCACACAGCCAAGACAACGCAGGAGTGGCGTCAGGACAAGTCTGTGAATGTCCTTGAGCGGCCCAGCCATAGCCCGGACTTGAACCCAATCAAACATCTCTAGAGAGACCTGAAAATAGCTGTGCATCGACGCTTCACATCCAACCTGACAGAGCTTGAGAGGATCTGCAGAGAAGAATGGGAGAAATTCCTTGAAATGCAGGTGTGCCAAGCTTGTTGCGTCACACCCAAGAAGACTTTGAGGTGTTAATTGCTGCAAAAGGTGTCTCAACAAAGTACTGAGTAACGGGTCTGAATACTATGAAATAAATACTGCATACTTGAACTGATATTTAAGTATTAAGGTTTTTTGTAAATGTGTACAAATTCCTTCAAACCTTTTTTCGCTTTGTCATTACGGGGTATTGTGTGTAGACTGATGAGTTAAATATGTATATCATCCACTTTAAAAGGCTGTAATGCAACAAAGTGAATACGAAGTATTGAATACTTTCTGAATACACTGCATATTTAAATTTATTTGATTGCAAAACGTTTACGAAATGTCAAGGATTTATCTGAATTTTCTATGTTTTTGTAGACTAAATTTCTGTGGAGCCATTACTCTGTCTGCCACTCTGGAGAATACACAGTTTGGAATGAAGATTGCACCTCAAGGAGAACTGTTTTGTGCAATCTCTGTCCCATACACTCTTACACCTGACACTTCTCAGGGATTTATCCTGAAACGAGATGTTCGGTCAGCTTTAATAGCACCGGTATCCTTAGTTAACCCAAGCAGCAAGGCATATGAGGCCATTGTCCTCCATGATGCAATAAGCAAGGATAACATGACGGACACTACTAGTACAACAGCGGACACTGCACAGACACCACATCCCAACTATAAAATGCACCTTCAACTCTCCAAAAGGTGCTGCTCTGACCTCAAACTTCAAAGCAACGGAAAGTGTGAAATGGAGGTTCAATTCCAGTTGAATCGTCTCCCATTCTGCGAGATGCATAAAGCCATTGATCAGCTTCCAGACACAAAAACTGTTTTACCTGACTTCAGCAACTGTGCAGTTCCAGTGTGTCACAGCAAACTTCCGGAGCATTTCAATGCAAAGCAGTGTGAAGCAGTTCATTATATCACAGGGGACCTGGATGTACGAAAGGGTTTTGCACCACTTCTTATTTACGGCCCATTTGGAACTGGGAAAACCTTTACTCTTGCAGCGGCCGCTCGAGAGCTGGGTCGTGACCCTCGAAACAAAGTGCTCATCTGCACTCATACCAACAGGTAATAACAACCGCTTTCTTACTAATAAGTGACCTGCATGGTAGTGAAAGCCGTACTGTAGATAATATTACCATGTTGTTCTTGATTTTTAACCACATAGCTGACCTTGATCTTAGCCATACCATTTAGCCATACTGTATATATCGTACTATGCTGTGCATTCGGAAAGTATTCAGACCCCCTCACTTTTTTACTTCATCAATCTACACACAATACCCCATAATGACAAACACCCCAAAATAATTTTATATAAATTTGAAAATTGATGAGAAAAGATGAATTATCAATTTCAGAGTAAGGCTATAATGTAACAAAATGTATGAAAAGTGAAGGGGTCTGAATACTTTACAAAAACAAAGTCAGAAAAAGACTTTCCGTGCATTCAGTTACGCCTCTTACTATGATTTAGCTTTGACATCTGAGCTGTGTGAGACCAGGGCCACAGAAAGTCCAATACAGGGTCAAGATGTCATTTTACCCTGAGTGGCAAGGCAAGATGTACACCAGATGTTTGTTCCGTTCTATAAGTCCAAGGTGCAGAGACATGATTTCTCTCTCTATTCCTACTTTGCTAACCCAGCTAGCATGATCTGAACTCAGATACAATAGATCTCTGTGTTAACTCTTTACTGGTAGTCTGCTTATTCCTCGACTTTGCATATTGAACTACAATGCAAATATCATCATATGACCTCTTTTGAAGAGTGAGCCTAACCATTTCTGTTTCTGTTCAGTTCTGCTGATTTGTATGTCAGAGATCACTTTCATCCATTCTTCAAATCTGGACACATCGAAATAAAGCCAATAAGGATAAAGGAAAACAAACCAACTGCTGTGTATGCTACGGATGCTGTCACTCTGAAATATTGCCTTCAATCTCAAGATGGCACTATGTTTCTTCCTCCCTCAAAGTCTGCATTAGATTGCCACAGAATTGTCATAGCAACTACTACAATGACAAGGCAGTTTCATGACTTACAGCTCCCAGCAGGATATTTTACGCATATTCTGATTGACGAGGCTTCCCAAATGCTGGAGTGTGAAGCCTTGATGCCTCTTGGCCTGGCAGGACCAAACACCAGAGTAATTCTAGCTGGGGATCACATGCAGATGGGACCAAAGCTCTTTTCAGTAGATGACCACCAACGCTCCAATCACACTCTTCTAAACCGCCTTTTTCACTTTTACCAGCAACAAAAGGGTGATGCGGCTCTGAAAAGCAGAATAATTTTCTCTGAAAACTACCGCTCCACAAAAGAAATCGTGGACTTTGTGTCCACAAATTTTTATGTTGGCAAAACGGATGTCATCAAGGCTGTTGGAAATGTTCCCTCGCATCCAAGCGGTCAGGCTCTAAAGTTCCACCATGTTAGAGGAGAATGCATCCTGGACAGCAGGACTATGTCATGGTTTAATGTTGATGAAGTTGCAATCGTAGTTGATATTGTAAAGCATCTTAACAAAGACTGGCCGTCTATATGGGGACAAAGTGATCCAAGCTCCATCTGTGTTCTCTCTGAAGGATGCCAGGTAAAGCAAAAACCAATAGTTTTATCAATCATTTGACTTTGCAAAGCTCCTTTAAGTTAAAGTCTCTTCGCTGGTTTTAAATTGTATTTGCTTTCAGGTTTTTTTCATCAGGGAAGAGCTTCGCAAGATCAATCTGGGCCAAGTGAAAGTGGAAAATATAGCCAATGTTCAAGGTAAGATTAATTCATAATATTTGTTCTCATAAATAATTTATTTTTGGTGTCTTGTTGCATGGTTAATTTGCAAGTGGTTAAAGTAAGTGGTGTAGGTCATACCTAAAACAATAAATAAAATAACCCTAATTTTGTTCGTATGGGAAGTGTTTGTTGGCTGATCAGGTCATACAAATGTACACACGTTCAGTAGGTTTGAGCTATGATAATGTGAAATTTTTTTTTCTTAATAGGCAAGCAATTCAGAGCAATTGTTATAACAACTGTTCAAACACGTGATAGTCTACTGGCTTCAGACTCATCTTGTCTGGAGATGTTCCATGATGCTTGTGTGTTGAACACAGCTATGACCAGGGCTCAATCCCAGGTTATTGTGGTTGGAGATGCTGCTGCACTTTGCTACTTTGGAAAGTGCTCAAAAGTCTGGAAGAGCTACATAGACTACTGCAGCAACAAAAATAGTGTTGAACCGAAACATGTTACAAAAGATTTTATTGATAGGGATGTCAAGGAAATTTCTAGGCTCTTCAAAACTCAATCTCTGGAAAAGGATCACTGTCAGTCCCCTTTGTTAGACACAGGGGACAACGCTGAGGATAACACAGACACAGTTCTTCAACAGATGATGGAGGAATATGACAAGTACGAAAGAGACAGTTCAGAGTTTCAGCCCGTATTGGAGGAAAAAAGACCATACCGCTCCACAAATCATGAAAAAGGGAACCGGTTGGAATTATGTAAACGTCAGTCAAACAAATACAAGCAAGGTCAATTAGTCATGAAGAAGTATAACACTGGTTTTGTTGTACCGTCTGATGTCAATGTAGACAGCCCCATCTGGAAGCAGTTTGTCTGTACATTTGAGGATGAAGATTATAATCGGCCAAAAGTGAAGTCTGACTCCGACTTCACAATTAAGATGTTGATACCTCTTTGTGCAAACATCCCAAAGATATGCATTCGGGTTCACAAGAAGTATCAGAATTCTGTTCCTATATGGGGCTTCTTTGATGAGCAATGGGCACATTTAAAATTTGAGACTGTTGATGAAGCATTTAAACAGAATCATGTTTTTCTGGTGAAAGTGGTATGCTGGAAAGAACATTGTACCTTCCCTTTGGGGAGGGTGACTGGCATTCTACCAATTGGCACATCTTTGGATCAAGGACTAAGAATTTTGGATGAGGAGTATAACATTACACATGATAGAGATGCATATGAAGAACTATCCTGGGAAGACTATGACAATATACTCCGAGAAGACTTCCATCATATTACTACTTTCACTGTTGACAAAGATACATCCATTAACTTGGATGATGCCATCAGTGTAAGAGATCTTTCAGAGGAGTCTTATGAGGTGGGAGTTCACATCGCAGATGTGGCACACTTGGTGAGACCTGATGATGAGCTAGACGACAATGCAAAAGATTGTGGTGCAACACACACCCTTGGAAAAAGAACAGTCCCTATGTTACCACAGCCACTCTGTACACAACTGAGTCTTATGCCTGATTGTGACCGTAAGGTTATTTCATTAATGATGGAAGTTGAAAAGAGAACAGAGAAAATCATAAACCATAGCTTGAAGTTCTCTTTGATCAAATCCAATAAGAGGCTGTCTTATGATGATGCAGAGAAGATCATTGCTGAGCGGTACGGAAAGGAGATAACGTTTTCGACCTTGGACGACTGTGTCGCCATGGCATATCGTTTTTCTAAAGCGCAAAGGAAGGTTAGACTTAAAAAAGATTGGAGCTATGCACAACCTGACCGTGACCGGAAACCAGGGAAGAGAAGATCCCATCAGATGATCGAGGAGCTTATGGTGCTGTTCAACAAATATGTGTCGGAATTGTTGATTGCTGAGGATCTAACTAGTGACTGTACACCCCTGAGATGCCAAGCAAAACCTAATCCTAAAAAGATCAGCGATTTTCAAGAGAAATATGGAGACCTCATTCCATTGTCACATATCAGGCATGCAATTAACAATGTAAAGTCTCTGGCAAGTCTCAGACAAGATTCAGACACCGGTAGCTTTTGCGTCCTTACATCAGTGTGGAATGATATCCAATCGGCTGCTACTGGTACGGAAGCTGACATGGACAAAATTGTTGAGCTAGTTGCTGCTGACGACATCTACCCCCAGCTTCTGCCTGTAATAAGGGAATTCAGAGACTGTGTAGGTAAAGCCTATGTTATCCGTTCCAACTCCTGCACCAAAGCCAAAGCTGGCCACTACTCTTTGAAGCTTTCATCTTACACATATGCAACTGCCCCAATCCGACGCTACATGGATATCATTTTGCAAAGGCTTTTGCACACAGTTTTATGTGGCTCTCCAATGCCATATTCTCAACAAGAAATAGACATTTTGTGTCAAGATAATGAGGAGAAAATCAAAGTGGAGGATGAGTATGAACAAAAGGCAGAAATGATTTCCTTTGCATTCAACTTAAAGGAACAAAATGCCTCAAAGATTGCATTTGTTGTTGATGTTGATCCAGAGGGAGATCGTTTCAAGTTGTCATTTCCTTTTGAAAAGCACATATTTCCTGAGAGTTTACCTGTAATCTACAGAGATTTACAACTTGAAGATCAACCTATGTATGACTTCAAAGAGAAATGCATGATTCTGAAATGGAAAAGACGTCTTTACTCAGTTGTTGATACCAAAATCCACCTTGCGGTAAAAAGGGTGCAAAATTGCAGTCCTTGCACTGAGATCTCACAAAGTACTTGGAAAGACATTATTGCAGCAATTGACAAAGAAAACTGGGACATGGCAAAGAAACACATTTTAAGTGCCAATCCAAGACAAGTGGGTGATGTCAAGAGTCACGCAGAAAATAGAGAAGTGGTTATGTATCACACAGAGAATGAATCAAGTGGTGCAGGAGATGAAGTGCACTATGTTGACCTCGAAGTCCAGTTAAAGACAGGAGACACTGTTCAAATCCAAATGACTTCGGAGATAATTCGCTGCTATCACACACCTACTGTTCAATTGATGTGCATAAAGCCTAAGTTTGAGATTTGTGTAAACCATGCCCAAAACCCAATCACATGCTTTTCTAAACGTGCAATCTCTCCAGCCAGGGCACGCTATAGTGGCGCCAATGAGTATGTAAAGGTGTGGAGACCAATTTGCGAAATGGAGTCTGCTGCATGTGCAGTTGGTGAAAGTGACAGCATAATCATCGAGGACTTGGAACTAAATTTCAATTACAACCAAGAGTCAAAACTGATCGGAAGTTTTGACCTGCCTCTCCAATACATCAAAGAATGGGCAATTGAATGCAATCTTGCGAAATGCTTCCTGTGCATAAGGAAACGGGGTATAAAACTTACTTCAACACTTGAACAGTCAAAAGAGTTGGACCCCAGCACCTTCACATGGGTCGCCCACGGTGTAACATACGAGGTTGAAGAACCTCACAAGAACTCTTCAAGTCAAGCCAAGAAAGTGAGATTTCATATCAACCATTTGCCAATGAAGACCATTCCTGAGTGTGTCTTTCAGAACCATACGACATTCACAGTTGAACTCATTCCGAAGCTTCTGCCAGATGTGTAAGTGTTAAAAATAGCAAATATTATCTACTAAACATTCAGAAATGTAATCTGATTGTTCTCAATTAATTATTTCTTACTGGTTCACTAATGTATTTGTTTTAAGGAAAAATTGTCATTTGGTTACCTGCATTTTATTTTGTAGACGTAAAGAAAATGCTGTAAACAATATTGTGTCTGCAAGTTGCCTTGTCCAGACAATTGCATTTGGAATCCACATTCCAAAAGAAGGTAAGCCTATTGTTTTCTATGGTTCACATTTCAATTTGGCTTGAACCCAACAGTTCCATAAAAAGATCTGCACCATCGTCCCAGTGTCTATCAAGGATATATATTTACACAAAGATCCCAAACATATACCCCAAACCAATCTGATACCAATTGAGTATTTTGCCCTTGTGCCAACCATTCCATTGATAAGTTTATCTGTTTATGTAGCTGCGAAATACGTTGTCTCACGATGCCGTATAATGAAAAAAGAAGCACCCCGGGGTCTGCCAAAGCTCAATGAGACTCAAACTCATGCAGTGGAGAAAGCGCTAAACAATAACTTTACCCTTATACAAGGACCACCCGGTAAGCTGTTTTTCTGTTTTTGTTTTCTCAACATGTTTGGGTAAAATGTCTTGGAAGACCATGCATTCTTGATCTGTAGGCACCGGAAAGACGGTAGTGGGAGTGTACATAGTGTACTGGTTCCACCAGCTTAATACAGAATACCCCAGGAAATGTGAGGACTCAAAGGGAAAAGACAAGAAAGAGGTTATTCTCTACTGCGGTCCCTCCAACAAGTCTGTTGATGTAGTTGCTGGCAAGTTACTTATTACTTTGATTCATTCCAAGTTTTAGGATGCATTTCAGTTTTCACTGGGAGCTTTTGGTCACAGAAGTGATGTTGTGGATTTTCACTTTAGAATACCTATTAAAGTTAGGAGACGGCCTGAAGCCCCTGAGAGTTTACAGTCAGCAAGTGGAGATGCTGGAGTACCCATACCCAGGGAGTGTCCTACAGCTCTCTGTCAAGTCTCTTCGCCAAGAGCAATCCAAACCAGAACTGAGGTAATGTCAGTATGTGCTGAATTGCATTAGTACCTGAGAAGATGAGATGTCATTGCTCTGCCTTCAATATTTTACTGGTTACCCCATTTTTACAGAGAAATTACTCTGCATCATCGCATACGGCAAGAACAAAATCCCCATTCAAGTGATATAAGAGATTTTGACAGAAGGATAAAACTTGCTCAAGAATCAAAGGGAGCGTTTACCGACCAAGAAGTTGAAGAGTATGTCGATATGAATTAGTTCATGTTTGAGTAAATGCATGTATATGAGGATTATTTGGATACTAACTGCTGATTTATTCTTTTATGCATTACATTTTTCAAAAATTTTCTAGCTACAAAAGGCTTCTCATCAAGGCTCGAAAGTACGAGTTACAGAGGCATGACGTCGTACTGTGTACGTGCACGGCAGCATCCAGCCCCACCCTGACTAACACAGTCAGTGCACGGCAGATCCTCATTGATGAATGTGCCATGGCCACAGAACCTCAAAGCCTCATACCTTTAGTCTGCAACAAACCAGAAAAGGTTTAACATGTGTATACTTTTTGATGTTAGCCTTTAAAGCAGGGGTGTCAAACTCATTTTAGTTAAGGGGCCTGATACTGCCCATGTTGATCTCAAGTGGGGCAGACCAGTAAAATCATAGCATTATAAATCATACATAACAACACTATTTATCCATGTTTAAATCATTAGTGAAGGTTTTTGGATGATACACCCTATTTTAAGGTCGTTCTACAATAAACTAGAAACATAAAGACAAGAAACTCAGACATCAGCCTGTTTATCTGCCGGGGCTCTCTGCAGATGACCTCGTTTAGTGACGCGTTTGACGTCAAATGTGTCACTAAACGAGCAGTGGCCGTGGATTATAGGTTTTTCAGTGCTGCGCGTGCGCGCGAGGGATAAACCCACTAGCGATAGCCTTAGAGCGCTGCACCTATACTCATAGAATCTGTGGCAACAAAAGGTAGCCAACGTTCTCAGTGTAAATCGCTGCTCTTACTCTTTACTTGTTTTACTGTCTATCGCATGCTCTTTCTGAAACAGTGCGACCCTTAGTGGACTGATTAGAAATAGCAGGTACTTTAATAGAAATGCAATTTATGTTTTTCTGTAATTTTCACACTTAGCAAATTCATCGGGCGGGCCGAGTTGGACCCGGCCCGTATGTTTGACATCCCTGCTTTAAAGAATATTTTTACATATGCCATAGGCGTGCCGTTTGTTTTTCAAATTGAGTTGGGTTCCTCTTAATAATTTTTTCATACTATTATACTGCAATCCATTTGAAGGGATAGAACCATGGCCTATCTATCATGGCGTCAGTTCACACTAACATGGCTACTCTTCGGCCCCATGTGCCTATGTGAAGAATTATCATATAAGTGACTTGTGCATTTTCAAAGCAATCCATAATAATAGCATCCATTTCATGTGCTGTCCACAAACTTGCTTGAATAACACCCACATAGGGGTACCATTGCATGGAATACTGAGAGCTGCTGTAATTGTACTGCTTGTGTTATAACATGGACATAAATGTGTGATTGTACTCTCATCACATGAAGAAGACATCCTCTTTAGATCATAATAATGTATTTAAAGACAACAAATATTCTTCCTTCAGATCGTTTTGCTTGGTGATCACAAACAACTACGTCCCATTGTCAAGGATGGACATGCAAAGAAGTTGGGCCTGTCAAGGTCTCTATTTGAACGTTATATTAAAGTCTTCAAGACTCGGTCAGTGATGCTGGACATCCAATATAGAATGGTAAGAGCTGGTACATGGCCTGTTTACTCTACTGTAGCCTTGTGATGCTTGCCATATGAACATGGGTTACCCATTTAATTTATATTAGATTTTAGAAGCACTTGTATGAAGAAAAACAATATAGGGATAAAAGTCTTCTAATGTCATTCATGTTTTGTTTTGTTTTTTAGCATGAAGACATATGCAGATTCCCGTCCGAGGCATATTACGAAAAGAAACTCAAAACCCATGTTGATTGCCCAAACAGTGTGCTACTTGTTGATGAACAACAAAAACAGATTGTATTTGGCGACATCCGAGGAGAGGAGATAAGTTTGGTTGTGACCACAGCAAAAGGCAATGAAAATTCCAAAGCAAACAGGGCAGAAAAAGACGAAGTGGTAATTGTCATTTTTATCATTTCAACACAATGACAGGATTTGTTGTATCCCTCATACAGTGGTGAGCAAAATAGTTTTATGTTAAAACAGGTTCGGATTGCAAAATTACTGGTGGAAAGGTCCAAAGTAGAGCAGCAAAGCATTGTGATTCTATCACCCTACAATGCCCAAGTAGCTGAAATAAAAGAAGAACTGAGAAAAAACAAGATGAAGGCAATTGCTGTAACCACCATCACAAAAAGTCAAGGTGACCTGCTAATAAGTCTCTAACACATTACCACTCTGTGAAGTCCATAAGTGTTTGTCTCCTTCTGTTTATACTACCTACATATACGACCATAACTTTATAACTAGCATAGTCCTCTTTTTTAGGAAGTGAATGGCGTTACGTCCTCCTGTCCACTGTGCGCTCGCTGCCCAGCGAGGAAATTGAGGAGAACCCAGACAGAGACTGGTTTTCCAAACATCTGGGCTTTGTGGGCGATGCCAACCAAATCAATGTGGGCATCACTAGAGCCAAAGAGGGACTATGCATTATTGGTGAGTGAGTGTTATAGGCATGTTTTATAACATACCAGCAGGTGTTCAGCTGTTATTTTCAATTGAAAAAGTGACCCCCTAAAGAGTAATCATGATAATAAGATTTGTTTAGAAGGTTTGTAATTTCACTAATTTGTTGAATTGCTCAGTTAAACCACTATTATAATCTCTTTCTGTCTCTTTTGGGAATACACTATTTATTAATCTATCTATTTTTTACAAGGTAACCAAGAGTTGCTGACTTGCTGTAAAGCATGGAAACAACTTGTTGATCACTATATCTCTAATAAGGCTGTCACAGAAGCCAAAAAGATTTCTGTGCGGAAGGTTGTAAAGAAGCCATAATTGTCAACACAGACAGGCTGATAAACAAGTTTTTAGAAAACAACGCAATTGAACTATAAAATGCTTCTTATCTATTCCATTTTGTATTTGTTGTATGGTTTTTGTAAAAATAAAATAAGAAGATATTGTATTTGAATTTATTTTAATGCTATCACTATGTACAAGCCATGTCATTCAGGTTAGTCTCAATGTCATGTTTTCACTATATCCTAAACGTCTTTTACTTGAATTCCAAATTATTAGCGTGATTGTTATTTTACTGTGGTGTCCAGCAATTACTAGTTAAACTGTGACTTAGTACCGTACCAAGTTACTTTTGAATACAAACCTAATTGTAACCGTCCTCTTATGTCTCAGGTTCAAAATGACCACAACAACAGCTGCAGGCATAAAAGGCTATGGTTCATATTGCAAGTTTGTTGTACTTGCAGGTTGAATGTTCTTCTTCAATAACAAATTGCCAGTTTGTTTGATTATGGTGCATTGGAAGTTTGATCTGTAACGTTTCTATGATCATAACTGACCAGTATGATTTGGCATTGTCCCACTTTTGCTGACAAAAGTGACTGTCACATCCTCCTGTTGGAAGGGTATCCATCCGTCCTGTAGTTAGGCCAGTATGAGATGAGTCATTAACACATGGCTGTGGGAAAAGTAACCCCTGCGAATGAAGGGGTGGTACTTCTAGCTGATTTAGCAAGTTTGTTCTGTTCTGGTTGGCAGCCCCCAGACATATAGACCCAATCCATTTGTGCGATTTCTCTTTGGAGAATTAAATGATGTCTCTTTGAATGAAGAAAACAATTTTCTTTTTTAGAGAGTTTGTTCTGATTGTTTGTTCTGGTCTAGGTAACTTGTCCGAAGTAGTACCTTAGATTGCACATTGGGGTTTATCATTTATTTAACATTGACCCCGACAGGTCAGGCTACAGGTCAGCTCTGGTAAGATTAGTCTCACAAGCCACACAGTATGCCCATTTTTGCTGTGAAGAACCATGCCAGAAAGAAGTCCACTTTATAACAATTTAACTGAACCACTCGTGTAGCCTATGAATAAGAGTAAAGGTTTTTACATGTCATTATTTTATGAAATGGACAATATGCTCCGTTTTGCAGGGGGTAGTCTTGTTTTCAGACCCTTTCTGAGTCCTAAAATCTCCCCAACAACTGACAATCCTTTGGTCCAAGGATGAACATTTGCACTCCTATGTACTATGGTCTGAATTCTACTTCTTACATCTACACCCATTGGTGACCATACTGTGAGTCCGCCTATAGTGTAGAATGCTTTAAGTGCCTTGAAAATGTGCTATATCAAATGTAATTCATTATTGTTATTATTGTTATTATTATTATTATATTAAATATGCTCAGTATGTTAAAAGTGCACAATACACACCAGAATTACATGAGCTGTCAGACCAGACCATATTTTCTCAACCCTTATTGCTAAAGTGTCTTTTCTCCTGAAATGAATCAACACCTTTTGACTCACAAAGGATGGGCCTTTCAGATACAAGCCAATTACAGTCTAATTATATATCTTGAGATAAGGCCTACAGTTTATCAAATGACTTTTTATAGCTGAAGATATATCATATGTGTGTTGTTTGCCTGAGTTATTTTGTACAATGTTATACCAAAGGTCCAAGGTCACCACTCAGCAAATTGTATAACAAGGCATTTGGCAGGTGTGTTTTGGTTGTATTTTTCAAAGGGATTAAGCAATACCCCAAAAAACGAAAACATTTAAAAGTGTACCAAGTATTACTTTAATATTAAATCTCTACAATCAAGGAAATAACTAAATTAACTTGTGGTTGGAAAGTATAACTCTTTAGACATAATACGCATTAACCCTTTCAATTAAGAAAATCGGCAAGATCATGAAATTGTTTAACACTATTGCCAAGATACCTTAAGAAGATACATACAAGCTCAGTGTGATCTCATCTTAATGACACCACTGAAAATGTTATGGCCTGACATTAGTTACTCATCTATGCTACTAGACTTGTTTCGGCCTTGTTCTCTTCCTCTTTAGCAAGAAACAGACCCTAAATTGAAACCTATTTTACTGAAATGCACATCAGTTTCATTTCACTAGAAACAGAACCCGATACTTAGACAAACTAGGACACACGGAAAATGCAACAACGTTTTTTTTCTCATACATGAGGCGTTGCTAGGGGAGGGATTTGTATATTATTGTGGAACACCTTAAATAGCCTGCTACAAAAACATTTCCTGTATTGAAGAACTGAGAATAATGCCAAACTGGGAATTTTCATCTTTAGAGGACATCATTACTGCTGCTTTCTAGCTTTAAAGCAGGTAAGAATTTTCCGCTATGTAGTTGCATATCATGTCCCTAATTTAATTGAAGAGACATGACTACGATTATCTAACCTTGGATGTAGCAGTTTTCATTAAGGAATTGTTGTGTTCAGTGGTGAATATCAGCATTCCTGGTAGGTATCCCATTAATTAATATTATCTTGCTATTTTATCTCCGGGTTATTGAGGGCACTATGTGTAACACACGCCATTGTACATTTCAAGAATTTCGATCATCACCCCCTAATGCGTTAATGGTTGAGCCCATTAATTTTGGATCGGTAGAGCAGCATGTGACCGGGTCTACGTTTCAATAGATTTTCCTTTACTGTGAGCTGTCACAGCGCAACGAAGTGTGAAGATAGGTCTGGCATACTGTGAGACAATTCAGCCTTTCAGGTCGTTGCACCGTTCCAAAATTCTAAATGCCTGTTGAACTTTACATAAGGATCTTGAGTTGTGTTAGTTATTTTCCTTTTTCAATGTTGTGTTTTAACTTGGTTATCACTGAAGAGGCTCGACTGCCCCGTTCTTCAATCAGCTCTTCAAAATAGAGAACTGCGGGAGAAACGGTAGGCGGAGCTGTCAATGCGAAAGAGGAACTGGGGGTATCAAAGTGAAAGCAGTCTGTGTTTAGTAAATACCTGCAGGGATCTACAAGCTAAACCATCACTAGTTATATAATGTCACTATTATACAATATCGCTCGAGTTATAACTCGTATAAAAGCGCATAAAAACAAATTATTATTAGACCTATTAATATTTTTCGTAGGCAGTGCCCAGACGCTTATTATTTTAATAAGGAAATTGCCTTGTTTATTCTAATTATTAATGCATTGTATGATCAATCTTTACCGAAAACCACAGCAAAGCATGTTAAGACCACTGTAACCCACATACTCTCGTGTCTTGATTTAATAACAATTAGGTTTAGAGGAACCTAATGTCATTCAGAGCCTGTTTTGTGGCTGAAACATTTTTGTTAATTTGAATGTAAAAAGTTGTTTTCCTAATTTTGAATTGTTGGTTCAAATGAGCCCCACTATTTTACATTATCTGTAATAGGTTTAGTGCATTACCCCTTTTACACTGTTGCATTTTCCTGTTAATGACTATATGCACCCTTTCAAGAGGTTATTATTCACCTGATAAAAACAACACCGAGATGGGCTTGATTGTTAGACTTTTAATGTTTGATCTTTAAACACTAAACGTTACTGTTGCCCATGCAGGGACTTAATTGTTTGTAAAAAAAAGAGGAAAGATTGACATGTCATGTCTGTCAAACAAACCGCAGTAACATGAGGGTGCACATTAATTTTTTTATTACAAGACGGATATTACGCACACACAGTGCTCAAGGTGCTGTCAGCGATGTGAGAACATACAATAATTTAGCTGAAAGAAGTGTTCTCTCTGCACCACTAAGGGTATACGGGAGGTAAAGGACCTGGAGCTATCAGCCTTCTCAAAGGGCATGCAGGTAAACCTCAAGCCTATAAGAAACCAAAGCAACTTCAGTCATTCATATTGTTTGAAGAGCAAACAGTAAGAGTGGTCTTGGGAGCACAAGTAGTAAGAATACTAATCATGGTATCAGGAAATAAAAAATGTCCATTATAGCAGGTTTAGTATTATTCCTTATAGTGTTACATTTTCCCTGTAGGCTACACGCCTTACGTGCCTCAATTGTCAGAGGTAACCCCACCAGTAGTTTAGTAGTAATTAAGAGGGTCGACAGATTTTTTTTCTTTCTTTTACCAAAGTCTATACAAGGATAGGAGAGTAATGTGAAAGCTGCTGTGTTGCAAACTTCAATTGTGTACTGAAGCGATCCAAAATACCTTTAAATTGTGGCCTTAGTTACTTTATATTTGATATAGTCAAGTGATTTTCTGACCTATTGTTACCTATTTGTTCATCTTGTAGTGTACTGTAGGTGAAATAAGAGAAGATAATTAAAGTCTTATTCTGTTTTAAGCATAATTAAAGTCTTATGCATGTTTTTTAACCGACACAAAAAAAGCCTTACGATTATAATTTGTTGAAAGCTGCTGAATTGGGTGAAAGGCGCTACAATGTACTGAGCTGCACCTCTTCACTATGATACCAAGTTAAACTTTTTAAAATTGAAAAAGTAAAACAACTAACACAACTCAAGATTCTTATGTAAAGTAAATTTTATATTTATAAGATGTGGCTTACAAGGCTCTAAGTTTTTAATTAGTCTTTTTTAATGTGTATACCCTTCTGCATTATCTATAAATGCATATATTTGCATATCATAACATTCCTTCTATAACAGGTCTATAACCTTTCTAATATCCTTTGGATATATAGTAAAAACATTTGACATCAAAAGATAGGTTTGCCATGAAATTAAGAGTTCATCACGTAACTACACAAAACATGAGTTCACAGTGTTGGCTGACTAACACATAAGACATTGGTTCTCTTCATAAGGTTAAATGATTTGCTACAGTATTCACCAGACAGTGTTGCCAGATCAGATTGACAGTTTCCATCCAAATTATAACTTCACACCCAGAAATTATAATATAAACGCTTGTGCTTCTTTATTTCAGTGAAAGTTTGTTTTAGCATGGCTGAAAACAACAAGGACTTCAAGAAATTATTGGAGCTCTATAACTTCTTTGTTGGCTGTGAAAAATGTTGTCAGAGGGAATCAAGGACCACCTGCTCCTTTGTTAGTTTTCAGCATAGCTGTTCTAGATCAATCCTTGCGGCTAAGCAGAAGGTAGGATCGTTTAAATGGAGCCTAATATATCCTCCACCATCGTTTCCTAAACCAAAAAGATATGCCGTGTGCAGGTACTTTGACAGTTCAAAGGGATGTGAAGGCCATGGAAGTCGATGTGCATATGCAAAATGCCAAGTGGAAGCATCAGTGTGGAACTTATTGAAAGAAACTAATCTTTGTTATTCTACACTGCTGAAGTTAAGTACAGGAACGGCTCTCGTATCCCAACAATTGGTCCAGGTGAACCACCAAAGCATTAAGCAAACAATTCTTCAAATGTTCCCAGGCTCGTTTGTGCAGCTTTGTGAAATGTGTTTCTGTAGTACACCTCAGAAAATCACCGGAAAGGGCAATACATCAGCATGCAAGTCAGAACTTAGGCACCCTTGGAAACCAATTCTTGTTCTTCGGCAAAATTGTGGACAGTATGAGAAAGTTAGGCCAAGGCCCCAAAGCAATGGGGCCCAGCCATGGACATATGGGTATTGTGAATATGTTTCACGGAAGGAGCCATGCCAACATGGGGACCATCGCTGCAGGTTTGCGCACAATGAGGTGGAAATCACCGTGTGGAACTTTGAGAGCAATAAAGGCTTTGATCGCTCTGTGCTTCCAAGTGCACACAAGCCACCACTTAAGGCAGCAGCCTCTTCATCACAACGGTATGACTGTCAAGCTTGTGGGCAACAATTTGACTCAAGGGGATCCTTGATGAACCACTTCAATACATTACAGCACAGTCTAAGGCTCCACAAATTCAACAGTAAGACAAGGGAGTGGAAATACCGAGACCCACCTCCAACTAGTCAAAGCTACAAGCTATGTGAAAGGTCAGATGGATGTTTTATAGTTGTTTCTACATAGCCTTCAATTTGAAGACAGTTCTACTCAAGTACAGGTTTAATAACAACTTTCTTTGTAGGCCTTCTACGTGTGTGCTTGGTAGCAGATGTGTGGATGCTCACTCAGAAGATGAACTGCAGGAATGGCATAAGAGAGATAAGGAATCTCAAAAAAATATGACTACTGCTGGAGAGCAGGGTTTAATTTCCTATCAAGACAATCTACTCAAAGAATACAGAGATAACGTCAATAAAGCTCTAATTGTAGGTATTACAATATTTAATTTAAGAACACTACATTTTCCGGAATATTATTTACAGTAATATACGCTTGTATTTTTTTTTCATAGATGTCGGAGGCAGTGGCTGGTGTAACTGCCACATGTGACCAAGAGTTGGTGGTGTCTGGCCTAATGGAAAATGAACCATTTAAGTGGCTATTCCATATTCAATCAGAGGTAGCTTATGCACCTACCATTAAGATTAAGGACATCCCTCTGCAGCTAGATTGATTAAAATACTAATGTTCACCGTTTGGTCTTTACAGCGGCCCCTTGTGGTGGTTGCCCTGTTGAAAAAGGAACAAGGAGCTTTTTTCTCCCTTGGTGAAATTAGTTCTGAGGTCACATACTCCTCAGGTAAAATGTTCCACCAGAAAGATTTAATTTATGAGATTCCTGTGTCCTTCAAACCCATCAACCTTGGCATTTACGAACAATGGCTAGTGCTGGACTTTGACACAAGACCAGTACTTCTACAGAAACTTAAAGTTAAAGTGACAAACCCACAGGGTGAAGAGCTTCTTGAACTACCAGAGAACAATAGGCATCCTTCACAAAATATGAAACGTTGGCATCAGGAGAACAGGGTTATCATCTCATGTTTGGACCGAGTAGATAAAGAAAAAGAGCTGTTAAAGGAGTACAAGCCTCCTCAGAGTTTGGGATTAAAACTACTTCATGCCAGTCAAACACCGTTGAGTCACCAAAACTACAAGGACCACATGCACAACTTCCTGTATAATGAGGAGCTGGCTGAGGATCTCATAATTTCAAGGTATCAAAAGCCTCAGTTCTGTATCCAACCGATTATTTTCTGTGTTTCACATTTCACTTGACCTGGCAAGACTAAACACCAAAGTGGTTAGCTGGCGATAATTACAAAATATTACAAAGTTGGGTAAGTGTTTTAATTCTGTCCCATATTTTGTTTTGTTTCCTAGACTAAACTTTTCAGGGACAATTAAGTTGTCTGACTTTCTTGAAAATCAAGAGTTTGGAATGAAGTTTGCATCTAAGGGACAGCTGTTCTGTTCCATAGCAGTGCCTTACACCCTCACGCCAGACACTCCAGAGGGATTGGCACTGAGGCGAAGTGTCCAGTCAGCGCTCATATCACCAGAATCGTCAACCCAACCAGGCAGCCGAGTGTATGAGGCTATCATCCTTCGCGACACCACTAGCAAGGACCATATGCACCTGCAACTCACCGAAGAATGCTGCACTGATCTCAACCTGAAAAGAAATGAAAGTGTTGTAGTGGAGGTTCAGTTTACGTTAAACCGTCTTAAATTCTGTGAAATGCACAAAGCTGTTGATCTCCTTCCAGACACACAGAGAGTGTTACCTGACCTCAAGCACCATTGTGGCATAGTCAGCAAAAAGGAATTTCCAGGCCTCAATTTAAAACAGCAAGCAGCAATGGATTTAATTCTTGCAGACACTGAATGCAAGTCTCCTCTTCTAATATATGGACCATTTGGAACTGGAAAGACACTAACACTTGCAACTGCTGCCAGAGAGCTGGCATTACAGCCTCAAAGCAAAGTGCTGATCTGTACTCTCACAAACAGGTAAGTGCAGAGTGATACAGACATGCTGGTTTGTGATTTGTTAGCAATGGATGTCTGATGAATTGGGGAATGTATTGTGTGTAGTCTCCCCTCAACGTTGAACACTTAACATGTTAAGGGAGGTTGCCAGGACTCATGATTAATTGCATATTTTTTCAGCTCTGCAGATTTGTATGTGAGATGTCATTTCCATGAACATGTCAACTCCAATCACCCAGAAGTCAGACCTCTACGAATAAAATATGAGGAAGCGTCCCTGATTTCTACTGATGAAATCACTTTGAATTATTGTCATCTCTCCCAAGACAAAACATTGTTCTGTTTCCCTGAGAAGAACACATTAGACAGGTATAAAGTGGTCATTACAACTACTTCCATGGCAAGACACTTCCATCAATTGACTCTACCACTGGGCTATTTTACACATATTCTGATCGACGAGGCTTCCCAGATGCTGGAGTGTGAAGCCTTGATGCCTCTTGGCCTGGCAGGACCAAACACCAGAGTAATTCTAGCTGGGGATCACATGCAGATGGGACCAAAGCTCTTTTCAGTAGACGACCACCAACGCTCCAATCACACTCTTCTAAACCGCCTTTTTCACTTTTACCAGCAACAAGAGGGTGATGCGGCTCTGAAAAGCAGAATAATTTTCTCTGAAAACTACCGCTCCACAAAAGAAATCGTGGACTTTGTGTCCACTCACTTTTATGTTGGCAAAACGGATGTCATTAAGGCTGTTGGGAATGTTCCCTCTTATCCAAACGGTCAGGCCCTGAAGTTCCACCATGTTAGAGGAGAATGCGTCCTTCACACCGTCTCTATGTCCTGGTATAATGTGGAAGAAGTAACAAGTGTGGTAGATATTGTGCAGAGTCTTCTTGAGCATTGGCCAGCTGAATGGGAAGTGAAAGACCAAAGCCTAATATGTGTTTTATCTGAAGGCTACCAGGTAAACTTTAAATAAGTTATGCAGTGCTAAAATATCCTTAATTAAGAATTAGATTTTTAACTTGTGAACTAATTGACTATTTTGCCTAATATTGTTGTATTTATAATTTTCTTGATTTTTTTTACAAAGGTGTCACTGTTAAGAAAAGCACTTCGGAGCAGACATCTTCACTGTGTGACTGTTGAAAATATGGCCAATGTCCAAGGTACTTTCAACAATAATCTGTTGGTTGGAGTAGTGTACGGATATACATGTTAAAGAAATGTACATCAAATTTAAATATAATATCGTATAAATAACATTTGATGTCTTTTTTTATACAGGCAAACAGTTTCGGGCCATCGTAATGACAGCTATTCATACTCGTGATAGCCTTCTCTCATCTGACTCACCTTGTCTTGAATTTTTCAATGACGCTTGTGTGTTGAACACAGCTATGACTAGGGCTCAATCCCAGGTTATTGTGGTTGGAGATGCTGCGGCATTGTGCTACTTTGGAAAATGTTCAAGAATCTGGAAAAGCTATGTACACCACTGCATCAGCAAAGGAAGTGTACATCCACAAACCCTAACGGAGGAATCTTTGGAACAAGAAGTAAGAGATTTTTCCAGATTTATTCAAGATGACAAAGAAGACAACAGTGATAGCGAATCATCCTCTTCAGATATACCCGATATTGAGGATCCTATACTAAAGGAGCTTCTTGATGAGACGAAAAATGTACAGGTAGATGTGACAGCAGAAGGCTTGTTGGATATCATCCAAGTGGATCACGCTGACAACAAACTGAACCAGGGGGGATTTCAAACCACTACAGTAAACCACGAGAGCTCTCAAATTAATTTCCAGTTGCCAAAGCATGCAAATGCTAGTGACCAGCAACTCTGTACTTTGATAATGGAAAGGTATGACTTTGGCTATGCAATTCCTCTCAACGATCCCTCCATTCGAATTTATATTAGGGGTAGAAAGAATATTGGCCGTGCCTTTCCTGGAGACTGTGTACTTGTGGAGACATGGAACACTGAAGGGCATCCTAATGGACAAGTTGTAACAGTGTGCAAGGAAAATTCTGCCAACAAGGTTTTTGTCTGTACAATCGACAAGTATGATTGTCAGGTAATGACACCCATCAACAACTGTATTACCAAGATTTACACACCGTTTTGCAAGGATGAACCAAAACACATTGCAGTGCATGGACATGAAGACTTGAAAATCAAGAATTTTGTGAGGATCAATGAGGAAACGAAACAAAATCGACTCTTTGTTGTTAAAGTCTTAAAATGGCGAGAGACATTTCGATTGCCGTTAGGAGTAGTAGTCGAAGTTCTTCCAAAAGTGAAAACCTTGGAAGAAGGGCTTCAAGTACTGGATGTTGAGTATCAGTTGCAAAGGGTACTGCCAGAGTCTCTTGAAAAGGAGCTTAATCTTTTGAAAAACATGCACACAAATGTGAGAAATCCTGAAGATTATAGAGACATTACAACTTTTACAATTGACCCTGCAAATTCAATGGACCTTGATGACGCAGTCAGTGTGAGAGATTTAGGCAACCACTATGAAATTGGAGTCCACATTGCTGATGTAGCAAGTTGTGTAACCAAGGACAGCGCTATTGACAAATTTGCGCATAATAATGGTACATCATTTTACCCCCCAGGAAAAGAGCCTTTTTACATGTTCCCAAAAGATTTAAGCACTAACTATTTCAGTCTTTTACCAGACTCAGAGCGAGATGCTATATCATTGATAGTGGAAATTGAGAAAAACACTAACCTGATTAAAAGTAGCAAGTTTCAACTAACTGTGATTCGTTCTGATAGAAAGCTGTCCTATGAAGAGACGGAATGCATCATCCAAAACTCAGATGGGAGGAGTGAAGGATTTGAGACAGTGGAGGGGTGCGTTGTCATTGCACACCATTTCTCAGAGGTGCACAGAAAGGCCAGGAAACAGGAAGACTGGTGCTACAAGACCCCTGATGATGATGTAGCCATTGGACAAAGGCGCTCTCACATGATGGTGGAAGAGCTCATGGTCATGTATAACCATGCCGTCACTGTTTTGTTGCTAAGTGATGAGAGGTCGGAGTGCCTCACGCCAGTCAGATGTCAAGACAAGCCACGCACAGACAGATTTTGCCAGCTGAAGGAAAAGTTTGGCTCTTTGATTCCATTGTCTACTCATTTCACTTACATAACCAACCAGATTGATCCCATTGATTCTGAGTGGAAAGAGAATGTAATGGATCCTAATCGGCACCGTGTGTCGTCCGATTGGAAGCTTTTCACTGAGACAGAGAAAGCGACTAACTCAAATAAGATTCAAGCTGTCAAGTGCCTAGAGACATTTTCCATTTTAAGCACAATCATGAAATGTCTTCAATCAGGACTAAGAAACAAGGACATTCATAAGATTGTCGATCTAGTAACTACCGATGACATTCACCCCCAGCTGCAACCTTTGATGTGTGAGTTCAGAAGATGCATCCGTAAAGCACATGTTCTACGCTCCAATTCATCTCATCTGTCAAGAGTTGGACACTTTGACCTTCAGCTTGACAGCTACACCTGGGCCTCCTCACCTATTCGTCGATATGCAGATGTGATTGTACAAAGGCTTCTGCACGCAGTTTTAAGAGAAACAGCAGTTGGATACACTCAGTGTGAAATAGACATGGCTTGCATTTGCTTTTCTCAAAAAGTGGAAAAACAATCCGTTTATGAAAGAAAAGCCCGGTGTCTAAGTCTTGCATCGGAGCTGAAAAACCAAAAGGCAAGAAAAGTGGCCTTCGTTATTGATGTGTCTCCAAAAGGTAACAGTTTAAGACTGTCTTTTCCACTGAACAAACAGTCCATGCCTGATCAGATCCAAATTATGTACAGGGACCTGCAACTAACAGCTCAGCCAGATTACAATGAGCTTGACCATTCTGTGGAGCTGAAATGGTTCAGAAGAGTCTATTCCTTTACAAATGAACACATCCATGATCATCTGCAGCAAATTGGGCCTGATCCATTAGTAACGGCAGTGCCAACAGACCAGTGGCATGATATGCTGTCTGCAATCAAGGGGGAATGCTGGGACAGCATGCTTCAGACCCTCCAGATCATCTGTCGAAGTTCCACAGAAGACCTTCAAAAGATTCCAAATGATAGGATGTCGAGAGATACATCACAGAACGTTAGGGCCAACCCTGATTTAGATCATTACATTGAATTGTCAATGAAAGTTAAGATGGGGAATATTTTGGATGTGCAGCTAGGTTCTGACACTCATAGGGGACTCCTGGTTCCAGATGTTCAGATGCTGATTGTGCGTGACAAACTTGAGATTTGCTTGCAGCACTCAAAGGACTCAACCTTGTGTTTTTCAAAATATGCAATCCATCCATCAAAGACCACGTATGTCACCTACTCGGAATATCAGAAAATTTGGAAACCTTTGTGTGAGATGGAGTCAGCCTCCAATGCTGTGGCAGAAAATGACAGCATTGTCATTGAAGATGTGCCGTTGACATGGACAAAGAAGGAAGCACATCTGAGTGGAGTATTCCAGTTACCACTTGAGAAGAAGAAACAATGGGCCATTGAGTGTGATCTCAGGTATTGTTTCCTATGCATTCGCATGAAGGACACAGGACACAGTAGACAAGCAAATTCTGTTCAATCAGCCATCAGTGCAAGAGGTAACACTGGCCTAATGGATGTTCCGTGTGTAATATGGGTTGCTCATGGCATTACAACCGAAGTCAGTGGTGATGATAAAGATAAGACCTACATCCAAATTGACTTTCGGATAAACTACAATGATACCATTCCTGACAGAGTATTCTTGAATGATACAAGATTTACGGTGGAACTGATCCCTAAACTCCTGCCTGATGTGTAAGTTATTTTATAAAAAGTTTCATATAAAAAAATAATTAGTGTAGTTAATCTAGTTAGTATAAGTTTATTATTCAAGGTCTCAAACCATTGAAGTATGTTTTAATGAAAAGTGTCAGGATTTGATGACCAAGGGAAAAAAAGCTCTTCTTAATTTATTTATTTTTTAAACATTTTCAGACTTGAACTCAGTGTGAATCATAAACTTTATATTTCCATATCAATTATAGGCGGAAAGAAGAAGCCATTAATAGCCTCACACAAGCAAATGAACTTGTGAAGGACATTGCGGTCGGCAAAAGGACAAACTCTGGTAAATACACAATTCAAATACCACAACTTTTTATTTCTGTTTAATATTGAGGATTTTACAGTTGAAGCATTAACAGTACTGATCTATTCTGTGGATTTGTGTGATTAAAGATATTTCTTCAAACTTTTGTGGGCCTTTTTAACACAGCATCTTTAGCTACAAGAAGGAAGCAAGCCACATTTCAAGTTAATCCTCCTCTAATTGGGTTCCCAACTCTAAACACTAGTCAAGCTAAAGCTGTAGGAGATGCCCTTGTAAACGCATTTACCCTTATTCAGGGACCTCCAGGTAAGAACTATATTTAATTATCTTTATTTTGGTCAATTGTCCCACTTTCCTCTTTGCAATTGCTACAATGTACAAGACATTATTAATCTCAAGCAATTGTAGACGCTCACAATAAATCAATAAATGTGTTGTTTAGGTACAGGGAAAACTGTGGTTGGAGTCCACATCGTCTACTGGTTTTTCAGGCAAAACCAAAAAGCCCCCAAATTGAAAAATGATGATGTTGATGGTCCTCCCAAAAAAAGGTGCATTCTGTACTGTGGCCCTTCAAACAAATCAGTGGACGTTGTTGCTGGTAAGCCATTCTGTTCATGTTATATTCATAATTGTCAATCATTTGTCTATTGAGAGGAGTTAGGTTCAGTTATGAATTTACGTCAATTACTGTATTTCACAGCTCAGCTACTAAAATTGAAGACGTTGTTGAAGCCGCTGCGCGTTTACAGTGAGCAGATGGAGATGTTGGAGTTCCCCTACCCAGGGAGCACCCTAAAGCTGTCTCGTAGATCTGTTAGAGTGGAGAAACCAAATGCAGAACTTAGGTACAAGTGTATTTTATTTATTTGTTTTATCACGTTTCTGCTGCTGTTCAAAAAAACTCTGGTACCTGTGTAGCTGAGTGTTCTTAAGAATGAGTTTTATTAGATTTTTCACCTTCTGGATTTATCCCAATAAAGGCAGTTTATCATTGATCCATAGTAAAACCAAAATGTGTATGAGGTATATAATGTTGAGAGCATAAAATTCATCCATTGTTAATTTCAGATCCATTACATTGCATCATCTCATTCGTAAGCCAGAGAACCCATTTTCCACTCAAATAGTGTCGTACGATGCAAGAATTAGAAGGAGAGATGAGATTTCAGAGGGGGAGATTGAGAAGTATGTCATTGAACAACAAAGCATTTGATACCTACTTTTAATGTACAGACATTCTGATGGAGATATCTGCTTCTACTAAAATATATTTTTATATGCAAAAATCATCTGCAGCTACAAAAGCCTTCTTCGCAATGCTCGCCGCTTTGAGTTGGGGAGGCATGACGTCATCCTTTGCACTTGTACAGCATCATCCAATCCAAACTTCTCAAAGCTGGATATTCAACAAATAATCATTGACGAGTGTGCCATGGCAACAGAGCCTGAAGCCTTCATTCCCCTTGTTACACATAAGCCTGAACAGGTAATTCAAAACATTAGCATGCAATCGTTCTTTTTAGGTAAAACAAAATTAACAAAACATTTTTTACAAATTCAAATGTATTTGTTTATCTTGATGACGAGTGTTGTGCCGTTTCCAGATTGTTCTACTGGGTGATCACAAGCAGTTGCAGCCCATCGTTCATGGCAATCTGGTGGCGAGACTTGGAATGAAGAAGTCACTATTTGAGAGATACATGGAGAAGGCCTTGATGCTGGACACACAATACAGAATGGTATCGGAGTCCTGGACATTATTTCTGTGTATTATTTTCAAATGGTTGTATTTGTCAATATGCACTGAATATACAAATTTTGCTAATAGAAAATGATTGACTATTGATTTGTTATATTTTCTCCATTGCCATTTTTAGCATGAACTCATATGTGAGTTCCCCTCAAACGAGTTCTACAATGGGGCGCTTATAACAGGCGTGAAGCGTAAAGCTAGTGTTCTCCTTGATCGATCCTGCTGTCCCACCCCTATCCTCTTTGGCCATGTTGAAGGAAGGGAGATAAGTCTTGTGGTCTCAACAGAGCGCGGCAATGAGAACTCAATGGCCAATACAGAGGAGGCAGAGCAGTCGGTGAGCACCGAACCAACTGAAATGAGGCTGTTGAAAATATGTCATGGCACAAAGTCAAAGGAACTGCAAAGTCATTTTTTCGTTCCTTCATGACTTTTTCATTTAGTGCTGATACCCTCATGACAGTTAGAAGAAAAACCATTAAGAATTCCAAACCAGCCATTGTCACATGATCTGTCTATTTCAAATGTTACAAATTCATTTTTGCAGGTTCGCATTGCGTTGTTGTTGATCCAGAATGCGGGAGTGGAGGGGAAAGACGTTGCGATTCTAACGCCCTACAATGCCCAGGTTGCACAGATCAATGAAACCCTAGCAAAACGAGGCCTTTCAAATATCTGTGTGAGCACTATCACTAAAAGTCAAGGTAAAACTGATTTTGAACATTAATGTATAAATGACACAACTAAATACTAGTACTAATAAGATTAAATACAATAATAATACTAAACAGAGTTTAGCGTCTCTAACTGCAAAGGACTATCTTTTTGGTTGAAGTGTTGCAATTGGAACATCTTTTATTACTTTTCTAGAGATCCTAAGCCTTGCATGTTGATCATAAGAACGAAGTAAATGGGAGTAGCTGCTGTCTTGACATTAAAAGTTAGCAATAAAACCTAAAAACCTATTCTAATTTCAACAAGAAATCAGAGCTAGGTAACAGAAAATAAGTTATATGTTCTCTTTTCTTTGTTTTTGTTAAGAGACTTTCTGCCACATTTGGGCCAAGCTTACTACTAAGACATATTATATGCATTGCTGTAGTCTAGCATTGGGGAAATAAAGGTATGAGTGACCTTTTCTAAGTCAGAAAAGGAATAGTTGAAGCTTACCTTTCTGACATTTGATATATATTTATATATATATATATAAATTAGGATGATGCAAGTAGGATGGTGTCAGACGTAGTCTGAATATGTATCTGAGACATCCAACATTTGGTGTGACCAAAGGAAAATAGCACCAGTTGTAACCTCTCCAGCATGTGCGATTTGATCCCCAAAAGCTAAGCGGGGCACATGTTCTCTCTTCATCCAAAGGGAGTGAGTGGCGTTACGTGATCTTGTCAATGGTGCGCTCCTGTCCTCAGTCTGGCATTGACACACATCCAACTAGAGCTTGGCTTGTCAAGAGGCTTGGTTTCATCATGGATCCTAACCAGGTCAATGTGGGCATCACCCGAGCTCAGGAAGGGCTCTGCATCCTTGGTAAGTAGTATACACCATCATTTATTGAATGCGCCAATCGACCCTCCTGTAAATGCAGCAAATTGTCGTCACTGACAACTTGCTTGGTATTTGCTAAAAATTTGTTTTCAAATTGAGCTGAAATTCAATTCAGTCATCTTTGTCAAGAATTACAGTAACTTTGGCTTTCTCATCAAGATCATTTGTTCTGAGACTTGAATGATTTCATTTACAGTTTTGACTGACCTGGTGATCTTTTTCTCTTTTATAGGCAACAAAGAATTGCTGTGGTGCAGTTCGCTCTGGCGGAGGCTGCTGACTCATTACCAAAACCGTGTGGTGGATCCTGCTGGCAACATCCAGGTTAAACAATCCACAGTTTGACCTAGATCAAAGTCCAAAGCACCCTGCAGGTTTCCCAACTTTTCACTGTAAAGATATTTAACATTTAACATTTCTATTTTGAACAGTTTGACTAGATTTATTTTTCTAATTTGTAAGTCATTTGTAAAGTAAATGTATACGTAATTATTGTACAAGAGCCTACTGAAGTGGTGTTAAAAATCTGTAGCCACAAATATTGCATTGCTAATTATATGACATAAATAAACACTTTTAATGTCAACTCATTGATTCATTTGGAACATTTTCCATTATTGAATTACAGCTAAACTATTATTTAGTTTTTATTCACAAATACGATCAATTAAAATATGAACTTGTGCAACAATTGTAACAATGGGACATAGAAGACCTAGCAGAGAGTACATTTTCCTCGTAATATTGTATTTTGTAAGTCATTCATGTAAATTCGAGCAGTAAATAACCAGGAAAAAAGGGTTAAATGATTTTTTAAGTTTAATGAAATACTTTATACCTCACATGACAAATAATGTAAAAAAAATTCAACTATACCAGAAATATGATCCGCAAATGTTCAGTTTTTTAAACGTTGAGTTTTAAATGTTGTTAGCGTTATGATCAGCTGGAATGAGATTGATTTGTACGATATTTTCCAGAGACCCTAAGTCATTGTTTGCCCTAGATCCTGCGAATCATCCCAGATTTGTATTTGATGGATTCGCTCTTGTGATGATGTGTACTAAGAATAGAATTTAGAAATTTGGGTTTGTCAATTTTTTTCAGGAATCCTCCATAACGCTTAACAATGGTGCCAACAGAGAAATCTCCGTCCTTTGTTTTTTCAGGGTTTCCTCGGTCAGTCTCATCCAGTTCATTCAATTCGGCTTGATAGGTATTGAAAGCATCCAAACTCTTTACAGTCTTTTTTTGTCCCAGATGATAAGGTTTTCCCTTGCACACCAGGATGCATACCTGAAATGTGAAAGGGAAATACTGTCAGAAATACAGTGATGTGACAATGTACATTTAATTACGATCTATAACTCAAATATCCATCATTCAGAGCTAACAGCAAGGTGTGTTTTTCCAGGTCATAATAGACAAGTGATGCTTTAAAAAGTACATAGGATACAAGCAAATGCATCTACTTTATTCAGTATTTTGTACAATTATTTTTCTTCTACATTCATAATCATGTGAAATCAAACCTCAAATTCTATAGAGTTTTTTTGGCACACAAGAAAATCATGTTATTTGAATGAGAGTATTTACATTAGGCTTTTCATCTTCACTGCCAGAGCACTGACTAGAGCAGTAATGCTGTGCTGAGAGTGATGAACCCAGGAACAGTATTATCAATGTTGTCAGGAAGAAGTCCATTGTGTGGCTCATCTGTCTTCTGTTTAAAGGTCTGAAACACTAAGATGAAATGTTACTTGTGCACATCACATTCTTTTGTAGAACTTATGGTAGATGACAATGTGTCATCTTGCTAATGCTATTGTGCGCTCAGAATAAAAAAAAGTTAAAATAATTTCGAATAAAAATAGAGGTGCACTCACTGTGTTAAAACTACATAACTAAATAATAATGAAGTTTAATATCTGCAAGATTGTCTCAGAATTGGACGGCATCCAAAACCAGAGAATATATTAAAGTGTATCCTTATAAAAGAGCAAATACAACAATATTAAACCAGAACTAAGGAACTTTGTTCAGCAAACTTTGGTCATTCAGGTCAATAGTAACCCCACATCTCCCGACTGTTACTGAACGTTGTTAGGTAACTAGAAAATAAAAAAATGTGGTGTGCAGGTCTGCGGCACAAATGATCCAAGCAGAGGAACAGTGCGCAGTGGCAGTGCATGACACAAGATATGCAGAGAGAGACTAACATTGTGTTCAACATTGTAAAACATTATTTAGCTTTCACAAATAGAACAAAAATATTGACTTTACATATTTAAATGAAGGCAAAACATTATCTTTGTGTTAAATAAACTGTAATTACCTTAGTTTGACCTTGATGTTTTTAAAAAAAAAGTAGATATATTTGGCAGGTGTTTATATTACTTATTTTTACACTTCATATATTTTTTTAAATTATATAATTTGTTGTAGCCCTGCTTTGATCAGAGTAATAAATGACCAGTCTTTTGATCAACTCCTTTTATATGAAGCATTAGGATCACTGACTAACCAATGGGAGTGCTCCTCTGTCATTCTTGCCTTCCCTTTCCCTTTTTTTCTTCCCCCCTCTTCTGAGATGTTTACAATTAGCTACAATATGTTATGGAATAAAACCAGTGTGTATAAGAATGTAATTTATTTTCAATCTATGAATATGAATGGTGCTCAAGAACTCATAGAAAGTGCTATTGTGACATGGTCTCAGATATATTAGCTGTGGATTGTATAAATTACTCGTTATTCAGCTGAACACAGAAACACCACACAGAAACACCCCACAGTGCAAACCAAATAGCATATATTTATGAAGGGTTCATGCACTATTGCTACAAGATGCCTATTTTTTATTTCTTTATATAACTGTGTTCTGTCAAGCGCTCACATCTATGAACAGATGCAATATCTTTGAAATACACAAGGGAGCAGTATGACTAAGTATATACAGTATAAGTACTATCATGTAATGGGGGTTCACAAATAATCTAAATGTGAAACGCCTTAAATAAGAGCAAAAGATGAAATCTGATGTCTTTCTTTAACCACAGCTAAAATATTCTGCATCTTGTTGCTATGCAGTGATATGGGCATGGATCTGGTCAAAACATAAGGCCCATTTATGCAGGTAGTCCAAGGAGCCCAGCTAAACAGTTTAATTTCTCATGAAAATGTTTTATTTTTCTCAGGTAAAGTCTTGCTCCTCAAATTGTCAGGGCAGAGTACTGACTGTTGGGTAACCCTGATAATGTCCAGCTCCAGACATTCTCGCACTGGAGACATAGGCCAAATGACTGAGGTCATCGTTTATTTTGTGACCACAGCAGAGTGTATAAACACTGGTTTGTTCAACAGCCTCAGCAACTCAGTCAAACAGGAAGGAAACCAGTGCATACTGTGGTTAGTACAGTAGGCCTCTGATTGCCAGTCTCTTGAGATACACATAGTTATGGTGCTGTTGCCCTGTGCACGATGCCTTCTTCTGTCTATTGAAGAGAAATGCATTCAAAAAAGAGGAACTGTAACTCAAGGACTGTAGCAAGAAAGGGACTTAGAAAGGGACAAGAAAGGGATGTCAATATTTTACAAAATGACTATGTGAGGAAATTAATCATTTGTTTATTCAACCAATTACAAGCTATATTTTGATGTTCTTAGTAGCATATGGTGCCAAATAGATAGAAGAGTTGTCCCCAAACAATTGACCATCTTTTCTTTTGAAGTACAGTGGCAGCGGTTGCTAATGAACGCTACCTCCACTTGGCTGTCAATACATGAAAACTAGCAGCTGATGCAACTAGGCAGTGTCCCTTTCAAATATGGATCTGTCCGGTTGTCACTGCAAAATAAAAAATAAATGAATGTGTGAAAAAATGGCCAACATTTTAAAGGAAACCCTTCGCTACTATTTTCCCACTAATATCCCAAAATTGTTCAAGTAATTGATATTGAGGGAAAATTAACTTGAACCCTTATGTGGTGTTCGACCTATTTAAATGTGTGACTAAAGTAAAAATTATACAAGGATATACTTTTTTTAACCTGACACTTGACATTTAAACAAATTACATCTTAAGGACCTAAAGGCGCACACTCTGATGTAACAGAGGAAAAACCTCCGGCTATGATCGTTTTTGGTGTCCTAGGTCCTCAGATGTAATTTGTTTACATGTAGCCAAACTGTCAGCTGTCGACGGTTGCCTTGGTAATCCCTAACGCACCCTTCTTTTTCAAGCTTCTGATTGGCCAACATGGTTTGGCGTTCTCTTGACAGCGTTTTTTTGCGTTTTCGTGTGGACGGAGATTTTTTTTTTTAACCGTGCTTGTGTGGACAGATATATATATTTTTAAACGAGGGAGGAAAAACCTCCGTTTAAAAAATACCCTGCTACGTGTGGACGGGGTCTGAGAGTTGTATTTTTCAGCATGCATTTTTTTTGTAGTATTTAATTGACAATGACTAAAACAGTGTACATTTCCTTCATGTTTTGTGTTTCTGTTTGATTTTAATCATCTGTGTTTGTAAAAAAACAACACACACAAAAAAACGTTTGGCTATGCATTCATAGCCAGTGATAAAAATCAATCTACGTTTGGTTCCCCTGTTTCTATTATTGTTCACCACCTGTATTTGGATACTGCTGAACTAGTAGGTAAATCTGCTACTTGGTGGCCAAAAAGTCATGCGTTCAAATCCCACCTGGGAACACCACCACTTGTGTGCTCTTAAGCAAGGCACTTAACCCTAAATTACTCCAGGGGATTGTCCCTGTAATTTTATTGTAAATTGCTTTAAAAAAAAGTGTCTGCTAAATGTAAATTAATTTGCTTTACATCTTTGATAATAATAAAATAAAGGTGAAAATCAATTGAGAATTGCAGTTCAAAAATAATAAATCAATGAAAACATTGTTTAATTTAATGTTTCATAAGCATGATTTATGCCACCCAACAACCAAATTTAGATGCAATTCACTTATTTTTTACGTGACACAGAATAACGTTCATATTATTTGAGAAATCGCTAAAGTGGGCCAATTGGGCTGGAAAATAAAGGACTTGGCAACACTACACGATGTTAGACAAAAACAAAAAAACGCACGTGAGCGTGAGGACCATGCTGAATCGGAGGAGTGGCTCACATAATGTTATGGAAACTAGTTGAGAACAAACGTGACATGCCTAATTCAGGCATTTGTGCTATTGTAGTGTGTGTCTAGGTTGTAGTATTCCAATTGCTTTTAAATAGGCCCACTAATTTGTATTTCCCCAGAATAACATTTTGCATTGCTTCTTACGCCGTTCAAAAAAAGTAAGGTAACAACTGAGACATAATGTCATCAAATACATTATATGAATACATTTACCATTTAGACGTATGTCTGAATTTGTAAATTTTCACAATCACTTTTATTTTGGAATGAAAAATTAATCAAAGCTAATTTACACCCCTATATGCTCCGTAAAGTGGGATAGTCTAGAGACTTCCCCAATTCAATTTGAGACTCTCAAATTTAGGGTTTAACCTTGCGGTGCAGACCAAACAAGGCTGCGATTCATTTTGAATTAGGCTTCTCGCGTAATGACAGACTGAAGTCACATACCTAAACTCCATTGCAAATACATCTTTAGAAATAGCCAACAGGGTATCCTATGTATTATGCAATGAACGCAAATATGACCCATTTTCTCGCGAGTTCATTTCTAACGTGAATAGATCCATGGATTCAGCAGGTGAGAGGCAGAGACGTGCAAGGAGCGCCCGAGCTTGTAAACGAGCTGGAACACAGGATGAGTCGACGAAAAGGGAAAATGCAAACGTTCTGAGATCTTTGAATGTGGGGAATACGGGCGTTAATGATTCCATGGAGGATGTCATTGGCCCTTTGAAAAATGGGAGCTTGGAGCAAAGGGTCATGGCTCCACGTTACAGCCTACTGCGTGAGGTGGGAAGGGGCAGCTATGGCGTGGTGTATGAGGCTGTTTCCCGTAAATCGGGTGCTAAAGTTGCTGTAAAGAAACTTCGTTGCGATGCACCAGAAAATGTAGAGCTTGCCTTACAAGAATTTTGGGCATTGGCTAGCTTGGAGAAACGACATGAGAATGTGGTGCAGTTGGAAGAATGTGTGTTACAAAGAAACGGCATGGCGCAGAAAATGAGCCATGGAAACAAACGATCGAAACAATATTTGAGATTGGTAGAGACTTCACTAAAAGGTAGGTTTCTCTACCAGTGGAATCTTGATTACCCACTGATTGATGGTTTTATTATATTTGAGATATTCAGTTGTTTACTGTATGCCTTTAAAAGTCAGTGAAAGTGATGTCAGATGATTTGCTACAATGTTGCTAAAGTCGTTGTGTCATTAGCACTAGGCCTAAGACGTGAAATTTGGCGTGCAGTTTTTACATGTCTACAAGTATCATCTGGACACCCTCGTGTTCTTTTTTCTTATTATATTGGGTCGGTACATAGCATAATTCAAGCTGGACAGTTCTCACAGTCGGCATTGTGTTCAAGGAGTTGTGAGCTTTGTCCTTTACAGGTGATATGTTTTGAAGTATTTTTTTCTTATTGCCGTCACAAACTCTTGTCAAGGGGTATTGTTAAAGACATGACACTGCCCAGGCTATCACTAAATGCAGACTGCGTTGGCTTTGTTTTTAGCCTCACAGCTTGGTTTTAGACCCCACAGTAAAACCTGTGTGCTCCGAAATGAAACGAAAGCCATTCATAGAGGTGTGTCCTTTTGTTTCATATGCTCCACCCTTGCAAACCCAAATTTTCCCATCACTGGATAGTGCTTTTCTAATCTTTCACAGGCTATACTTTAAAAACCAACATTAACCAATTATTTGTTGTGTGTATGTGTAAATGTTTTTAGTTGTTTTTTTTACTTTGGAAAAGCATAATTTGAAATGTTGAATGTTGGTTTCACATGACCCAAGCAGGTTTTTGTTTTGTCAGCTATATTATGCAGGTGTGGCAAGTCTAATGAACAAAGACAAATAAATCACCAAGCTCCCTCAAACTAGTTTTTAGACATTCTAGCCTGTGGCAGTTTTAATTACAAACTTGGCTTTGTTTTTCTGTCACACCTTTTGTAGTGTGCCCATTGTTTACTGTGTTGTGTAAGAAGACGGTTGAGGTAGAATAGCATGCTCAGGATGGGGAGCCCTTGTTTAGGGTCCTTACCAGAGGAGCCTTGTAGTCAATTGTTTTTTCTTAAAAATTCTTTGATAACCTTGAAAAATGTGTACACGCAGCCAAAACGCTGTTCTAATGCTGTTGTTATGATAGTTATGCGCTTGCTATAGTATCTAAAAACATAATCTATGAGACACACAAGGAGCCACTTCGCCTTGGAATCTGTGGCCTTTTTAGTGTATGTAATCGTTTTCTATCATGATTGAGGATTATTATTGTTGTTGTTGTTTTTACTGTTACTGTGCAGTGCTTAGTGGTATCTATCCGACTGGCTATTTGGTTGTCCACAGGGGAGCGAGTGCTGAGTCAGCCAGAGGAGCCTTGCTACCTGTGGTTCATCATGGAGTTCTGTGAAGGCGGCGACCTGAACCAGTTCATCCTCTCTCGCCGGCCCAACCCGAGGACTAACCACAGCTTCATGCACCAGCTCACCAGTGCCGTGGCCTTCCTGCACGAGAACAACATCGTCCACCGCGACCTCAAGCCTGACAACATCCTCATCTCGGAGAAGTCGGGCACGCCGGTCCTCAAGGTGGCCGACTTTGGCCTGAGTAAGGTGTGCGCGGGCCTGGGGAGCGCCGACAAGAACCCCGGAGGGCAGGAGAAGAGCAAAGCCGGCGTCAACGTCAACAAGTACTGGCTGTCGTCGACCTGCGGCTCCGACTTCTATATGGCCCCCGAGGTGTGGGAGGGCCACTACACGGCCAAGGCGGACATCTTCGCCCTGGGCATCATCATCTGGGCCATGCTGGAGCGCATCACCTTCATCGACGCCGAGTCCCAGCGGGAGCTGTTGGGCACCTACGTGAGGCAGGGGGCGGACATCGTGCCCGTGGGCGAGGCACTGCTGGAGAACCCAAAGATGGTGCTGAACATTCCGCAGAGGCGCCGGTCATCCATGTCGGATGGCGTCCGGAGGCTCCTGCAGGACATGCTGTCGGTCAACCCCCAGGAGCGGCCCGACGCCGGGGAGCTGCAGACCAGGGTGGACCAGGTCACGTGTGCCGCTTGATCCCGCCACCCCACCACCACCACCTGGTGTCCAGTCCGAGGCAAATCCTTCTAAAGGTAGACTTCAATGTTGTGGCCCTTTCTGTTAGCGTGGTACTCTCTGTCGATCTCCCTTTGGGGGTTGACGCCGCCCGTTGCTTTGTGCCGTAAGCCACGTCTATTCACCAGAACGTGCGCTCTCTATGTTGTAGTCTTTTTTTTGTTTCGGCTTTGTTTCCAGTCTCCCCAGTCACAACTTGTGCCAATGAGTAAGCACTTTTTTAACTGACGCCAAGTGCCAGGCATTGCTTTGATCAGCGTTAGTCGCTTGCAATGTATGCGGGGGAGGGTATTGCAAGCCTGGCATTCTTGCTGGTAAACTACTTGTTCTGAGCTTAGTAATGTTTGTCAGTGGATGACACAGCTTTATAAACTTGAGTACATGTGACACTTCATGTGAACCTGTCTCACCTGGATTTTCTGGTACGGTTTTAATGTCCGAGCCTCTCTGTATGAAACTGCATTATGCCCTATCCCCACTGCCCATGGCCAGATGCCAGGCTGACACAGACCTCAGCCTTTAAGTGTGCTCTCGTGCTGCCTGTCTGCCTGAACAGTGAAGGGCTGCCTGTGTCTTCTCCCCAGGCATGCTGGGATATCTCTTATGCAAGCACATCCCCGCCCTCTCCCCCGTTGCCCTCAAAGGAAGAACCCGCTAGCCATCCCAGCATGTGTTATAAAAGACGGGAGTGGCACGCACATCTTCCCCTTTAGTTGAGCACTAAGCCATTAACCACTGTTCAGGGCTAAAGGGATGTTGTTTTTATTTGTTTACCTCTCTGTGCCTGTTAAGCTCAGTCCTTATATTTGAGAGAAATGATGTGTGTCAATAGCCTATGGTAGCGACTTTACACTAGGCAACCCATGTCTGGGATTGTTGTTGGCACGGGCTAGTCAGGAATGGATAGGTTGCCCATCTCCCTGTAACATTCCAGCCGCCCTGCCCCATTAGCCCCTCCCCCCCTCGCTCTCCCTCTCTCTCTGTCTGTGTGCCGCTCCATCCCCCGCTGCCCTCCCTGCACGTCCACCACACTCTGTGTGTGTGTGTGTGTGTGTGTGTGTGTGTGCACGCGCACGCAGCCCGTTGGCTTAGTAAGGGCTTTATGGTTCCCCCTCCAACACGGCACATGACTTCAATGAGCACAGCGGTGCACACGAGCGGCCGCGTGTTCATGATCACATTTTCCCCCGTTCATTTGACCGCTCTGTGAGGTGGGGGCTGGCCGAGTGACGGATCAGAAGCAGTGTTTTAGGGCCGGTTACAGAGCACAGTGAAGGTGGGGTTTCCTTAGAAACGGAGGGAAGACTGGGTGTAGCTCCAGTGCTGACCTTATGGAGACGTGCACAGGTCCTGCTCTCTGTAGAGATGGCTTCTGCCGGTGGCAATGGGGGAACCCACCCCATGCATCCTTAAACACAAAGCACCATGCACACCAGGCACGGAGCGGTGAGTCAGCAGAAGTTGCTGCAGCAGCACGTGATCCCTGAGGCCTGCCTGAGTTGACCGAATAAATCTCGTCTGAACCCACACCACACGAGGTTTGTGGAAGAGTGTGTGGCAACATAACTCGCAGCCAGTCTGCCACAGGCCGCTGTTTCCTGTACGGACGCCTTCGTGTTTCACACAGGCCACACGGCGAGGTTTTAGGCACTAACTTAGCCGCACCAGACAGTGTCTGAGCAGAGCTGCAGGCCCAGCTTAAGCTCTGTCTATTGCGTCTGGCCCTCTGTGCCGCTACTCGGTTTGGCCTCCCAGCTTGAAGAA
>JAVQIZ010004453.1:0-12413 GCA_036023535.2 Galaxias brevipinnis
GAATGAGGGGACAGCTGTCTGACACACAGCCTCCCGTTTGTCTTCACACCTAGCTGACAGGGTCATTTACACACGCACACACACACACACACACACACACACACACACACACACACACATACACACAGGCACACACACACACGCACGCTTATTAACAACCCCTAGTTTAAAGCAAGAGCAGCAAAGAATAGCCAAATCCCTTTGGTTATGGATATGAGCTCGTCTTTGTGCTTTACTGCAGATATCCTGCTCAGGTTAGAGTGATGATAATATAACAGCATGAGGCCCATTGGATCCAGGGCCTGCCAGAGTTCAAGGGGCAGCAAGCCCTCAGGGGTCACCGGGGGAGGGGTCAGGGGGTCGGAGGACAGAAGGGGAGCCTGCTCTCTTGTTTGCTACCTGGTGGGGATGCTATTCAGGTGACAGAGATCCTGGCCCAGGGTGTGTGGGAGGGAAGGAACAGATGTGTTTTACACTCTCATTACCATTTGAAAAAGCTGCCGACATTCAGGGGTCTTCAACTGTGGGATGGTGTTGCTCATCGCCGGGTCGACACTATCCGTGGGATCCACACACTGCACGCGGTCATGTGCTCACATACACACGCATACGCACAGACATGCAGACACACACACACACACGCGCACACAAACTGACCCTTTTGAAAGCCTCCCGCCTACACTGCCAGCTGGTGACTGGCAGGGTATTACTGTAGTTACCACAGACCAGACCGCAGATGCCCCTCCATGCCCATTGCTCTCTCTCTCTCTCTCTCTCTCTCTCTCTCTCTCTCTCTTTCTCTCTCTCTCTCTCTCTCTCTCTCTCTCTCTCTCTCACTCTTTTCCCTCCCTCCTCCCTCCTCCCACCTCTTTCTCCTTTCTCGTTCTCGCACATGGCCTGTTACTATGTTCTTTACATATTGGCACAAAAAAAGCTGCCTGGAGAAGTTGGGCGCAATTCTTAATTACAATTCAGGTTTTGCTCAGCTCGTCATAGAGGGGAAGAAGGAGAGCTTACAGTAATCTGTACCAGCAGCACCGTATGTTATTGTAGCGTCCTAATTAATCTTACAGGAAGAGTAGAAGGCCATATCAGATGGAAGGCGCGCATCGCGGATAGATTTATTAATGCCCCTAATCAGCTTCAGCTAAATTAATTTCGCACTGATTGCTTGTATTCATCCGAATTTGCATACGTTTAGCCCAGGTGATTTATTTTTTGCTCTCTCTCTCTCTCTCTCTCTCTCTCTCTCAAACACAAATTAATGTGATCAACAAAGCTCTCCCACAGCAGTTGTAGTAATTGATGACGGTGGGGAGGATGAAGAGTAAACAGTAGCACAGCAGTGGAGAGGACAGTTGTTGGTGGGCTCCCCTGTGAGTTAAAAGAGCCTGGGCTAATCCATGGTGTGACACGGCAGGCAGGTGGTAGTGAGCCAGTGCAGCGTGTGTGTGTGTGTGTGTGTGTGTCTGTATGTTTGTGAGAAAGACAGTAAATCTGGCAGCAATCCTCTTCTCCACAAACAGGATGCATTTAAATTTACGTTGTGCGACATGAATTCTATTAAGTCGTTTGTTCGCCTGTGTCTTTTGGATGTAGTGTAGGTGTGTGAGACAATGCTGAGAAAGACACAGAAAATGTGTGAGAATAAATGAAAAAGCTCATTAGTTTTATGTAAACCCACATATATAGGTTCATGGTATCATTTCAGGGATTTATGAAAAATGCAGCTCCCTGGTAGCAAAAAAACCTTAGCTTTTGCATTCCAAATAGAGAGATGATTACACAACAGCCTCAATATTTATGAGTGTTGAAGATATACTTGCAAAAACAAGCCGAATTCATCCCTGAGCAGGAGTATTAAGTGTTTTCCTGTTTCCCTGACTTACCACACTGACAGCAGGTCGAATGTTTTGACGTTCAGTCAGATGGGGCAGGAATACCACTCCTAGCCTGAATATTTTATGAGCAACCTGTCTTCCTGATGGTGAAACACCGGTTTAAAACCTTCCTAATGGCTCGTTTTGTGGCCATCTGCACCCACCAGCTCACAAAGGTGAAAATCACATTTGGCTTCTCCACTTGGGACCAAAACAAGAAGCCACTAGCTTTGCACATGCACACAGACACATGCACACACTGAAGCACACACACGGTGCACACACATACTAACACACACACAAACAGGCTGCAGCTATGACATCCTGTACTCAAATCACTCAACAGTTTATCCTATTGGTTTTGATTCTTCCTGAAATCAATGTAAAATATGGAGTACCTCGAACCAAAAATAGCATTAGCGTAAAATCGATGGCTAACCTGAAGCCATGAGCAAAATCCATTTAGTTAAGTGAATTCAGGTCGCCATCACAGAGCAAATGAAAAGACTAAATTGATCCGTGCAGTTATTTTTACAGTTTATTATATCAGCGAATGGGTCAGAGTAAAAACAACAAGAATAACATTTGAAAAACCTTTTCCTGCCTAAGAAAAGGGACACCAGTTTGTAGAGAGTGAGCTCTTTTGGTTATTTTTGTTATGTGAGGAGTGTGTGTGGTGTGTGTTTGGTTTTGTAACAGTTCTAACAGCTAGTGACCGTCGGGCCAGAATAACACAGGAGGCGGCTTGCTGCCGAGCATCTGCTCACAGATTTGCATATTAATTGACCCGTATTAACTCGAAACAGAAAAAAAAATCAATCTAGTTTATGACCACAGAATTATCAATCTCAGTCCTCCCTCTTTTTTACTTATTTACCTTTTTTACAAATTTGTAGCAATTAATCAACAGGCCAAATTTTATATTGTTATGGGTATTTCTTTTTATATAGCCCCTTCCTTTTATTAGCTTGCATTTCACTAGAAACAACCAATTTTTCTTCAGTATTATTTGTTTAACAAATTTGATTTGTTTTACCCATCCAAATGAAGCCTCTTTTGGCTTTCTTGTCAGTGATTGTGTGAATGTACTTGTTTCAGTGACTGTGTGTCGTGTGTGTGTGTGTGTGTGTGTGTGTGTGTGTGTGTGTGTGTGTGTGTGTGTGAGTGAGTGACTATGTGTGTTTTGTGTGTGAGGGGGCCGGCGGGGGCCCTGAACATTTGTCGAGAGGAGTAACATGTGCGCAGGCAGGGCACAGATGGTGGCTCCGTATCGAGAGGGAGGGAGGGGGAAAGGTGGGCCGTCTGGGCGCTTGAGTAAAACTCAGAGATCTTTTTCTTGCTCCCTCTCTCTTTTTTCTCTCCTTTTTTTCCAGCCTGTTGCTCAGGACCCCGTAGATAAATGGGAGTTTAATTCAATTAGAGGCAGGCTACTGTTGCCGCCTCACGGCAGGCCCTGGCCAGTAGAGCCACCCCCCTTTCCGTGGCTGGCACACCCCGGACATGGATGAATACACACAGAGATGAAAACACACACAGAGGGAAACACATACAGAGGGAAATACATACAAACATACACAGGGGATCATGCAAGGACAAGCAACAGCAAGTTCATACTCAGATTTGTAAAGGCCTAGAAATATGTAATTTGTTTCAAAATTTGCGTTAAAATACATTCAATATAATAATTATGTTATGTTTGCTTAAACACACCATACTCTACATGTTTTCTTTTGAAGGATTGCACAATCCACCTGAATTATCCACATTTGTATTTAATTTCCACTGTACCTGCCTGGGAATATTCATCATTTGGGTATACATCATTTGAACATTTGAACCACTTTCAGTATGCAGCCACTAGGCAGCGACTTCATTTCCACGGCAACGGCTGTCTTACCTACTCACGTCCCCCTCCCCCTCCAGTTGTTCGCTCAGGTGATCTCCACCGCTCACAGGCGAGAGAGAGAGAGAGAATAGAGAGAAAAAGAGAGAGAGAGAAAAAAAAGGCAGATTTTCTCTCGCAGGTTCCACCACCTCTCTCATTACCTAGCAGCGGACGGGGGAATGTGGACGCAGCGAATCACCTGGAGCAGTAGACCTGGAACAGCTTGGCTGTCTCTCCTATTATCATATCAAACACACGTCTGTCTGGGTTTGTCTGAGCGTGGATATGGAGCTGAGCGTCTCTTTTTTCTTTGAGTGCGTCGAAGCGCGGGGAGAGGAGGAAGCGTATAGGTAGCCTAGGTGGACGGCCCCTGACGGCATATGGGCGAAGCACTCTGATTTATCTCCTGGACCGTGGGGGGCTGTTTAAGATGGAGGATGCCTGGGGCTCAGAGAGGGCAGGTGTGGGGCTCCGCAGACAGACGGAGACGCCCTGGGACACGGCATGACTGCGGCTACCGTTGGGGACTGCAGAGTTTGGCCGTTTCTTTGGGAATACATGTGATTTGTGCCAGGTATGGTATCACCTGTTCACTGTGCATTACAAGCATAGCGGTTCGACGATAACATCTAATTTAAGTGTCTTATTTTAGTAAAGCTGTTGTAGTTGTTGGTCACCTTACAGCACAACGGGTTTTTTCCTGGCTTGGGGAATATATTTAGCTAGAACAGGATGTGTGTCATTCAATTTACTATGAAATACTCTCAAACCAAAGTTATTTTATATAACCAGGATGAAAGCTCGAGATGAAAACTCCACCCACAAACCTCCCGTATTGATTTCACTGCATGTAAAGTGGAGTGTGGGGAAGGGAGAATGGTCGTTGGTTGCTGTTAATCGACCCCTCCATTCAGCCTTCCTCCTTCCCCGAGAGCCTCAGCCCAGACGGAGGTGCCCTCAATGCCCTTATAGCTGCACCACCTGCACTGGCCCGCCCGGCACGAAACACACAGCCCTCTTTTCACCCTGATCGATGTGGCATACCTTCCCAAAGCCACCTGCCCGGAACTTGTAGCCACAGGCTGGAGGCATAAAGTCATTCCCTCAAACAGCTGGAGGCATTTGTTTGCATAAAAGAGGCCATTCTTCCCCCTCCGTATCTGACTGGAGTAAAACGTCTAACAGAGGAGATGACGAAACCGGCTCAGCGAGGGAGGGTCAAGATTAATGTGTCTTTGTGGAGCGCCTTAGCGGAGCAGTGAGAGCGGGAGAGAGAGAGGGAGGGACACAGAGAGAGAGAGAGAAAGAGAGAGAGAGAGAGAGAGAGAGATAGAGAGAGAGAGAGAGAGTGAGAGTGAGCAAGCGCTATGAAGAGAATGCAAGCGTTGTTGCTGCTTTGTCTCCAGCTCCTTGAATGAGCACAAAGGATCGATCGCTAGAGAGGTGACGGGCCGAGACAATGGACCTCTGGGAGATCAGCAGGTCGGAACGGCGGCGCTCAGGCACACAATGGAGGTACGGCAAGACGGGAGCGGAGGGTGGCGCCCCATCAAAGATGTCACTGGAACAAAGCACTCTCTCAGGGGCTCTGTGGCAAACTCACTCGGTCCCTTTTTTGAAAAAGAGCACGTCTAAGAAACTCCATTTTTGGGTGATGTTTACAAAGTGTGTACAACACAAGGACTGTACGTACAGGTGGTGTGCTTTTGTGTGTACGTACATTGTGCTTTCTTTCAGACACACAGACACACACACACATTAGTAGAGATCCCTGCAGCCTGCTGTGTTAATGCCCCCAGTGACATCTGCCACACTGCCAGACCCATGTGACCTGAGAGGCAAACACTGGGATGAATTGCTTTTGTTTGGGAGGTCACTGGCTTTTCTCTGTTCGCCTACCGCCCACCGCAACACACATTCAAAACAGTCCCACACATGCCAAGTAGCTGAGCAACATAAGTAAAGTAACAAGCAAACGTAGTGTTTTTCCCCCAAGATAATTTTCTTTGACAGTGAGGTGTTCTATATAGGGAGCACATGCTTTGTGCTCTTTTCCTGGAAGATATCCGAACATTTCCACCCCGTATACTTACATACTTATGTGGTTTTGCACACGGAAATACACATTAACATGTATACTCTTAGAAGGTGCACATTATGTGAACCTTTTTTTCCCCTGGTCTTTAGTAAAGTGCTGTTCATTTTTTTCAGTGAAAAAGCAGTGTCAGTAACGTCTTTCAACAAAAAAGGCAAAATTACCATTGTTGCTGGTCTGAGGGACACTCAAGAGGGAGGCTGTAAGAGTGAGGTTAAGACGTTGAGTGAGATCATATTATATCCAACGTATACCTAGACCACACAACGAGCATTCACGTCTCACTTTTCAGCTCTTTCTTTCTGTCTCTCTCTCTTTCTTTCTTTTTTTTGATCCAAGAGGGCATTACCCTGTCTGAACTCCCCCTAAATCCTTGTGGTCACACCTCTTATTAAAGAGGGTTTTGTCCCACGCCCTCCATCCCCCTCCTCTGCTCTTGGTATTCAGCCCAGGTCAGCAGATTTCGGCCCAGCCCACCGCGGCTCCCCTTTTTAATTTGCACCTGTTGCGCAGTTGTCCGGGAGGCAAGTGCCGAACCATACAGTCAGACAAAGATCATATTATGAACAGATATGCGCAGCCTAATCTCCATGTACCAAAAGGGGAAGAGTGAAAAAAAGAGACAAGTATTTTGCATTCTCTTCCCTGGGAACATGTAAGGGAATGGTATGCTGTTAGGATGTAAAGGTTTATGGTTGGAAACTGTCAACGGGGAACACATTATATACCAAAAAACAAGCTAAAGACTTGGAACAGCATGGCCTTAGCTACTTCCCACTCGCTCCTGGAGTTGGCAGTGGCCTCAAGAGATAAAGCGCATGAAAGCCTGGCGAAATATTGCTTTATTAGGCATACACAGAACTCAAAATGAACCTGAAAATTGGTCTCTTTTTTTTCACCCTTGGGGCCCTCTTTCCTGCGTCTAGTTCCCATGATGTCATGGCATTTTACTTACCTCTTTTTTTCTGTTATTCCTTCACCCTCCCTCAATTTTCTCAAAGTACTCCTTCTTTTCTCATGCACCTTTATCTGAGCGTCTGAGCAATTTATGGTTATCCATGTATGCCCTTTGGGAACCAGTTTGAATCAAGCCTATGTTATCAAGTTCAGGGATGTAATATTTACAAGCCTCCAATTTTGGCTCAATCCCTTGGGTGTCTGGACTGTTTGAAAAAAAGTTCCCCAAACTCTCAAGCAAGGAATGTGCCTTTGTAACTTAGGGCCGTGCCACAAGAGCCAGGGCGGATGTTGTTTTTGAAATCTAACAGGCTGGCTTTGTTTGTGTCTTTGCAGTGCTGAACTATGAGAATGTGGTGGAGACGGGCTCGGAGACAGACGAGGATGACAGAGCGTTGGTCTCAGAGGAGAATGGCCTGGCCAATGGGGAGGAGGAGGCGGGCAGCCCATCCGGCGTGCCCAACCCAGAGGCCTCGCCGAGAGTGGGCCACGCCCTGCTGTCTTACAGGGGACAGGACAGCTCCGAGGGCAGGGACGGCCGGCCAAGCCATCAAGCCTGGCACCTTGGGAACGACCCACATGGACACCTCAACGGGACTGGTGAGGATTCCTTTTAACGCGCACACACTTACTTCATGAGTCTTTGGGTTTAAAATTTTAAAAAGTATTCCTGTCCACGCAATCACAGCATATTATTTATTGTATGTAACTAGTTTAATCTAAATAATATGTGGGGGCGTTCTCTAAAAACCCAGAAGAACAGGTCAAACTGTCAAATTGAATCTCTTATTGTTTCCACAATTTAAGTTTGTGTGTCTAGAATTTACTTAAAATCCCAATACTGACCCTGGCAACGTCCCAGCACCCTCTCTTTTGCCTCAACATACACACCTTTTTTCCTTTGTATTTCTTCAGACGTCTCCATCTTTACATTCCCCTCCTCATCATCGTCATCAGTTGACAGGACAACCAGTGTCGCCAGGGCCTAAAAGACAAATACTTTTAATTAGGAGCCAAACGGGATCGTTAAGGGGGAGCCAGGCCCTTGCAGGACTCATTAACAGCCCTAAATGAAATTTGGAGCTTTATGATGGCCATTTACATGCATAATAGGCCCACCATTCTAGGGCTCTTTGACAGATACAGAGTGCAACGAGAACTCATGCGAGACACCCGGTTTAAAAAACGGACTGGCATCGCCTATCTGTCTCCACTAATGACCTGGCAGTTGCGGGCACAGCTCAAATGGGAAGTAGTGCAGTGTTTGGAAAATTGAAAATAGACCAGAACTCAAATGTAAATGAAAATACATAAGGATCGTATTTGCTATCATTATCATTACAATGAGGCTCGTAAAGAAATCATTGTCAGATTAGCCAATTTGTGAAAGTCAGTTTAAGCGGGTGCAATAGTGTAGGCTTTGGTAGGCTTTAGATTTATTTAAACACTTAGGTGACTAGGAAATAGCAGGTGATAGAAGAGCACATGATTTTGACAGTAGGATCAAGACTTATATGTTGCTTTTCTTGTTTGGACCACAAATATATAGTTTGTCAATTGCTTGAATAAAACTATTTTAGATTATTTTGCAGCCTCAGTAAAACTGTTTTTTTTTTCTGCTTGTCCGATTTGCAATACCATATAGCTTGGGCAGGAACCTTTACCTCACTTTTAGGTAAAAAAAAAAATAGAAAAAAAAGGAGAAGCAAACCTAAGTGTGGCAGTTTGAGTCACACCGAGAATGCATAAAAGGTCAAAACAGAGGAACCACAAAGAGAACTGAAAGGTTCATTACTGTCACCTCCATCTTGTCTCTCGAGGAAAACAAATTGTGAAAACACAATGAGCCTCCATTTTCTATGTGATACTTGTTACAGTGCAACTGTATGTGCCGTGAAGGAAGGGTGAACTGAAAATAGATGACACTTGAGCAGTGTCTGGATTCTAGACAGTGGTTCAGGGTTTTTGACCAGCTTGCTTTTTTCCTCTCCTTAGACTTGAAAAAAACAAACACACACAAAAAGGCCTATGTTAGAGAATGGTACTAATTGTAGAAATCCTGGTAATCAGTCTCCTCCTTATACTTGCCATTAGAGGAGCCACACATTTCCGTTCTGTTTTTTTTTGGCCCCCTTATTTTATCTACACATACAGACGATGTACTGGAAATCTTGGCTGAGCTTTTCCATGTTAGGAAGCACTGAAAACCATATGCAAGAAAAAGCATAGGATTTATACTGATTCACAATTAACAATGACATTTGTGAAATAGTCTCCAATTTGTTTTCGGCATTCTTGAGAAATATATAATTTTATTGTTTTTATTGTTCAAATTTTCTTTTTTATCTTGTGCTTATGGCTTCTAAGGTACTAAATAGGGCTCAGGGTTCCTGTTTAACTTATCAGGCATATGAGGAAGTAAGTTTAAAAAAGTGACCTGCTGCAGAGGTAAGAGAAGGGGGAGAGAACACACTCTCCTCCTCCCCCAGTTGGAGTGGGTGGGTGTTGCATATCGCTCCTTTGAAGGGGAAGCTTATGATACTTGTGACTCCTGTTGAGGAGTCACATGAGAAGGCCCAGCAGGAACAAACACAATAGGCACACTATATGTACACCCCAATGGTCTGCCTATCCCTCATTATCTGGAAAATACCTTCACATTATGAGCTGTGGTGAATGGAAAGAGGTGCTTGTTAACTGAATTGTGGGGGCAGTATGGCTACGGTACATTCCAATTGACTTAGCCTCGAGTGCTGCGCTGTGCCCCTCTCCGGTCATACTTCCATTTATTGAAAGCTGAGTTAGCCGCAGTTGTGTCGATTAATCGCCTTTTTCCTCTCCTTCACAGATGAAAGGAAGGATGACTATGAACCCGTGGGGCCCGAAGGCTCTCTTCACGGTGTAGGGAACAGTACAGGTGAGCCTGGCCCTCTGCACACCATACAAATAAACTCCACACTGATAGCATGAAATGAACAGCTGCAGCATGAAACAGAGTGACATGATTATTTGGCAAGCTTGAGTTGCACATCGTTCAGGTGAATTACCTAATAGGAAACACACACACACACACACACACACACACACACACACATAGTTAAGGGCCATGTGAGATAATGGCCCTGCTCGTGCATCAAAGCCTGTTTGAGGGAAAGCAAACTTGTAAGTTGAACAGGAGTGCATCACAAATCACATTTTGCTACAAAATTTAGTTTTGACCGAAATCTTATTTGTTTGGTTCACATACTTTAAAACTGGTTTACAGATGACAATAAAACGTTTGTTTTACATTTGCAATGTGTTTGCAATCGAGCATTTTGCAGTGGCAACCACATTTTACAAAACGTCGGCCTTCTGGTGATTGTAGTGTGATCGTTATTCTTTACCTACTTTGTCTTACCATGGTTTTACTGCAAACAATACTGCCAAAGCTAATAGCAAAATTAACCACACAAGTCTATTAAACTGCACTCAACAGTTGTTTGACAAAACACTTTACATTACCACAAAGTATAGTCAGCTGATAAATGTTGCTGATACCTGATACACCATTATGCCTGATTGTTAAGTAGTTGTAACCCTACATAATCTGACTCATAATCAAATTCTAGTTTCAAATTATGTAGATGGAAATTCTAAGTGAGATCTGCAAAGCCAGAAAATCTAATTGTATCCTAACCCAATTACCAGTTACATTGAAAATATTTAAGTTAATGTTGAAAAGATTTTTCTTAAGGGTATACACTTACCGTACATCACTTAACAGTGAAATGGTCTTATGTCTTTCTTTTGGAGATGCCATTACATGACATCCTTAATGGTAACTTGAATGTATACTCCCCCTTTAAGTATTGCCCTAATGGTTTCCTCTGTGGTCCTCATCACACTTAGACAAGTCTATCTTCCTGCGGTTGACGCTAACTTCATTCCATATTGGGAATGGACTGGTTTTCAAACAAGTCTTCTCTTTCTGATTTTTTTTCCAGGGAAGGGACTTGATGGTGTCTCAGAACTGGATGAGTTCTTCTCTAAGCGTAAACTAGAGGAGAGTGACAGCCACTCAGCTAGTATTGCCGAGTACCTGCAACGTGGTGACACAGCCATCATTTATCCTGAAGCTCCAGAGGAGGTCACTCGACTTGGTACACCTGAGGCCATTGGTCTGGATGAGAATGAAAATGGTAAGACTGAGTGCATAAAATACACTACACTAGCACACTATTTTGAAAAAAACAACAAAGGAAGCATAATAAATAACTTCGGTATGTTTTCCATAATTTACTTCATTTATAACGTATAATGACTGTATTAAATAGTTTTCTAATGTTCGGGTGTGTTTGCGTGTGCTTTATAAAAGGAAAACTGCAAAGGCTTGGTGAAGCAGATGAACTTGCTACACTTCCTCCCTATTACACCACATGCTGGGCATGTTGCCCATTAGGTTCTATTAGCTGACCCCTTGACCTCTTCCATTTCCCTGTTCAGACCTGCCACCTGGGACCCCAGATGCTTTCGCCCAACTCCTGACCTGCCCTTACTGTGACCGGGGCTACAAGCGCCTGACATCGCTCAAGGAGCACATCAAGTACCGCCATGAGAAGAACGAAGAGAGCTTCCCCTGCCCCCTGTGCTCTGAGATCTTTACCCACCGCACGCAGCTGGAACGCCATATGGCCACGCACAAGCCAGGAAGAGATCAGGTAAGACACCGCATAATGTTTTTCTTCTTCGACATAATACCCTGTGAGTCCTTTCTCAATCCCACATTGACACGCGGTTCTATTTTTCTTGTTGGCCCACATCCCCCTCCCGTTTATAATGTTCTAAGTGTTTTGCAGTTAATAGCTTCCTCACGATTCCTCACTGCACTTCTACGGAATCATATTCTCGCGAGTGAATGATTCGGCTCATTTCCTGTTTCATTCTCTCCCATTAAAAACAAGTTTGTTTTCAGCTCTTGTTCTTTTAAAAACCGACCCTGCACTGCTTGTTCGCAGCTGCATTTTGTTGTTCTCCCCCAAGCTTCCGCCTACAGTGAGGCATGCGTGGGATGTGCAAGCATATTGACTTCCTCGGGCCATCTGACTTTTTACATCAGCTGTTGCTGGAAGTGGAACAGATTTGATTAGAAATTAGTACCAATAAAGATACACTAGATTCAGGCCATTTCCTACGATTTTCAAGAAGTGCCTTTTCTCTAATGAAAATGGCACATATTATCACTCTTTGTTTACCAAGTCATGTGAATAAAGCACTATAAAGCACTTTAAACTGTTATACCCTCTCCTCTTCTTCTTCTTCTTAAAAAAAAAGCAGTAATTAGACCATGTAAATAAGCAGTGAATCATTCAATTTTCCAATTACGCTCTGATTATAATGAGATTTCCTGAGTTAAGCCTGTCAGCTTTGGACCTTAAATTTGACTGAGCCCACCATTACAGAAGCACTGAGTCGTTGCCCCACGTCGCCTTTCTCCCCCTTACCTGCCCCCAACACACACACACACACACACACACACACACACACACACACACACACACACACACACACACACACACACACACACACACACACACAAAAAAAGACACACAAAAAC
>JAVQIZ010004478.1:0-15783 GCA_036023535.2 Galaxias brevipinnis
TTATATTCCTTCAGGTGTTGAGTTAAGGCTCAGTATGTTGGTGGTCCACTCACCACATATAAATAATTTTAAATATAAATCAATAAATTACATATAAATAAATTATCTATTTCCAAAGTTGGAGTCTGAAAAACACAAGTTTAAAAAGTTGTTAGTTTTCTATGGGATTGTACGTTTCTTGTGAGGCAAACTTATCTTGCACGGTATGGCACATATAGGCTTCCATACTTTTTGTTTCCGGAAGTTCTCGTCTTGTAAAACAAAGGCAAATAGCGACATTTTTGCAATAGGTTCCTACAGAAACATCTTCAAGATCTCAGACAACAATAAAGTGTGTTTCTAATAGAAACTTCCATCTCCACCACTGTGTGCAGTTTGGTTTTGTGGCAGCAACCCTTTGTGCAAAGTTTGCTTTTTTGGGGGGGTTGCCTCTAATAGCTAACTGTTAGCTTACTAGCTAGCTATCGCTCACTGCTGCTTAAGTTAAAGTCCATTGATGTGATTGTTGGATTTTGTTCAAACCAACAGGTAGGCGAACTAAAATTAGTTACTGTATTTTTAAATGTTTGTTTGACGAAACCTAAAAATAAATACATTATTCTGCATTTATTAACTTCCGTTCATAAACCATCACTCAACTTTCCTGCTGGTGGACCTACCTATGTTTTATTTTAGCTGTGCCAAAGGAGTATGTGTGCTCCCTGTCGATTCATATACCTTCATTATCCTATGCATCATTTGTCTCCCTATTTGCTAAAAACTGTCTGCCTAACATTATTGCCCACTGATTTGGAGATTGGTACCAACCTCTGTTATAACTGACATTCATTCAACCATTCATATTACAATCCTGGCTATTGAATTACGAAACTCATGGAATAGCCACAAACACCACATAATCAGACCTATTTATTTTAATTTATTCTGTCATTGAACTTAAGCCATTCCTATATAAACTCACACCAGGTTTTTTCAGCTGCAATTACAATATGATTTTTTCCTATAATAACACAATTTTACTCTTTCTAATCCACACAGGACAATGCCACGACTGCAGTCTGGTGTATGGAAACATTTCACCCCAGCCATCAGAGATGGAAGGGATACGTACATGTGTAATTACTGTGAGCAGACGTACTCCAAAAATGCCACAAAGATGCAGGTGCATTTGACCAAATGCAAAAAGTACTCGTTGCTGTCTTCAGCTCCGGATGGGAGCTCGTCCGCCTCCATCCCGGTTCCATCTTTGTCGTTTCTACCGTCCTCGACTCCTGGGGGACAGTTCCTGATTGATTCCGTGGATCAGTCTAGCCAGGCGTTTGCGGACGAGTGCCTGGCCAGGGCTGTGTACGCCAGCGGCTCACCTCTCTCTCTCACAGAGGACGTTTACTGGAGGAGATTTTTCAATGTTCTCCGCCCGGCGTACTGTCCACCCACCAGACAGGCTTTATCCACCCATCTACTGGACGCCGGGTATGACAAAATGCACAGACAGGTCAAAGAGACGATAGGGAAAGCAGATTGTGTAACCATCACCTCGTGCGGGTGGTCCAACTTGAACGAGACGGGAGTGATCCTCTACGTAGCCTCCACTCCTCTGCCGCTACTCTACAAAAGCACGGAGGCCAAGGAGAGCGCGCACACGGCTGCGTCCGTCGCTGACGAACTGAAGGCCGTCATCAACGAAATCGGCCCGCGCAAGGTGTTCGCCGTCGTCACTGACGACGCTCCCGACATGCAGGCTGCGTGGGCTCTGGTCGAGGAGGCTTACCCTCACGTGACGGCCATGGGGTGCACCGCGCGCGGCCTCGACCAGCTCGTCAGGGACGTGCTAGGTCTGCAGACCATGCGCACCCTGCTCAAGAGAGCAGAGCAGGTGGTCAGCCATGTCCGAGGGAGTCGGATGGTGGCGGAGACCTACTGCCTTTGGCAAAAGGCGAAGAATAAGACTGGCGTGCTCACGCTGACCGGCAGTGCTAAAGGCGTTAGTGTGGTCCCGTTTTACACCAGCTTACTGGAGGGAAAAGACTCACTCCAAGAGATAGCCATTTCTCCGTCTTTGGACGTGGAAGCCTCCGTCAGAAGCACGCTACAGGAGGCAGCGTTTTGGCAAGGCCTAGCGAGCACCCGCAATCTGCTCTCCCATGTCGCCTCAGCCATCGATTACATAAGGAGAGAAGACTCCGTCCTGTCGGACGTCGTCAAGATCTTTGCTGATCTAAGAGAAAGGATGAGCGGGTCCTTACCTTCCACCCTTCTACACAGCACAGAGAAGGAGGCGGTCATCGAATTCGTAAACCGGCATCGCGAGTTTTGCGTGAAGCCAATTCACGCGGCAGCGTACATGCTCGATCCTAAGTACGTGAACAGACAAATTCTCTCGGGAGAACAAATAAACAGTGCCTACTATGTCATTTCGAACCTTTCCCACCACCTCAATCTAGAGGAAGGAAGAGTGCTTGGTAGCTTTGCAAAGTTCTCCACCAAACAAGGCCTTTGGAAAGGAGACGGGATATGGGACTCGTGCCGGCACGTCTCTGCATCGACCTGGTGGAGAGGACTCTGCTCCTCCGAACCTCTGTCCCAAGTCGCCTCCATCTTACTACAAATCCCACCATCCTTAGCGGCATCTGGAGGCTACTCGTCGCATTTCGGCAGCTCAAAGATGCATTCTGGTCTGTCGACTGACAAGGTGCGGAAACTGGTGGCGCTCCGAGCGAACCTAAATCTCCTAGAATCCAGTGATCAGGAGTTTGCACCGCTGGAATTTGGAGAAGGGGAGGAGGTCCATTCCTTTGGGTCAGAGAGTCAATAGAGGTTAGGGACGATGACTAATGAGGGGAAGTTGATTCATGTGCTGCAGTGTACAAAGTCATGCCATCATGTTTAAAACAGTTGCCTTATATAACACTAACCAATTATTGGACAGTTGGACAGTTACTCTGTAAACACTGTCATTTTTAGAGCCTGACCAATACTGGATTTTCGGGGCCGATACCGATATTAGGGAGTAAAAAAAAACCCACAATATTCTACATACATATATATACATAAAAAATGTTTTTTGCAATAATCCTTCAATCCATTCAAATGTGGTTATCAAACGCTTGTGACAAAGATATGTACTTGCATATCGTTTTAATATTTATGTTGCTTGTTTTATTATTTTACATCTGTTGTAATGTTTTATGCTGATGTTTTATGCTCGACCATGCCTTCCCTTGTAAAATAGATATCTATCTCAGTGGGACTCGGTTGGTTAGATGTACGCTGATAGCGAAATAGCTGTCATAGGCCCATTGTCGGCCGTTTAAATCAACTCCAGTCATTTTTCTGACCATCGCATCCATGTCATGCACACTGTTTAGCATATTAGCATGTATAATAAGTATCTTTGTAGACTTGTTGCCATATAGGATTGATAGTACCTTCCTCATGTGTTTTTTCAGAGTAAATAAAAATGTTAGATGTGTAAAATGTTGTTGACCAGTCCAATCAAATTCAAGAAAGAAAGTTTAATGTAAAAATAGTTACCCACAAAAACAACTACCAAGACTATGTTAACAGTTGAGGGAGTATTGTGATGCACTTTTGGGTCTAACCTAAAGAGCAAACAGAATTGTGCACTGCCCTGTGTTGTATACAAATTGTCTTTTCTTGAATACAAATTAGGCATTATCGCTTGTGTTAAAGATAGGGAAATGTCCAAACGTCAGTTTTGTAAATATACTTTATTAAAAACATGTTTGCTATTGTGTTCCAAATAATGCTGAAATTAAAGCTAGTTATATTTTTTATGGAATATGACTTCATCTGTATTTCTTCTCCATCTCACTCGCATTAATGTCCTGCTCAGTACCCCTCTTTTTTCCGCCCGCCTTCACACACACACACACACACACACACACTGCTTGCCCGTCCCGGTTTCTCTCATAGACAGCCTCTGCTGACAGTACTTTGGCCCAGATCTGCCTAAGGCTCTGGGAAAAAGGCCACTTAGGGCTCATAAATACTGTCATTGATCTTGAGAGGCGAGCCCAGACAACACTGAAGGAGTCCTGGGCTCAAAGGCAACCCACCTGCTCTAAAAAAACACTGCTCGAAGACTCCAGTCAGTAAATATGTCATCCCTCTCCGTACTTCCTCCATGGCTTTATAGATAATGCGGCTGAAAATGCGCGATGACAAACCAATGTGCGAGTTTTAAATGATGGCAAGAATGATAGCTGTTGTTGGTTTCTGTTCCTGAAGAGGGGCTGTTGGGCGCAGATGGTGCGTCGGCTGGTTTTGAATAAGCCCAGTGTGGCCACACAAAAACGAAGGCGTAGGGAAGACCAAAAGACAGTACAGAGGTACTTCAACTTTGTTTTCACAGTTTTTGTAAGCTCTAAGTATTGGAACCTGTTGAACCGTTGGGTTTTAAATGGTTTTCAACTCAATTAATTAACATGTATGCAGGAATTGTTAACAGAATTGACTTAATCGTTGAGTGATGTTGAACGTCAATATTTCTTTTTTTTTTTTTTTACATTGTGCTTGCCCCCATGTTGCCCTCCTCTACAATTTGTTCTGACAAAGAGGCATGGAACTGGAGAGAAATCAAAGAGTACTTTTTGAGATTTCCAACTTTTGACTAAGTTTTTTGGGTCACTGTACAATAAAACATTTCGAAGACTGAAATGTCAAGACCTTTCGTTCAATTTTCCACCTGATGAAACAAGATAAGATTTGGTATTTAGGCTCCCGGATTAAACAAAGGGATAGTAAAACTGTCTCACTTTATCCTCCATGCTTCAATAAGATATTTTCAGGCATGCATCTGTAAGAGAGAGAGAGTGTGTGTGTGTGCGCTCTGTCCTAGAACAGATGTGCCCCTCTTCATCTCTAAACTCCACTACCTTCATCCTGTGCCATCTATTTCCCCAGTGCATGTAACACACATACACACACACAAGAGAGAGGCTGAGAGAGACACACAAACCTTGAACATGCAATGCTACGCGTGCAAACGATGCACATGATAAGAAAGAGCGTCGCATTGGAGCACACACACCTTACAAACAGGTTAAATGCCACAGTGCCACACTCCTCCAACGACAGAGGGGGGACAAGAGCCCTGGTCAACCTTGCATCGAAGTCAGATGCCCCCCCACCCCCACAGGAAACTCCTATGGTGGTCTCTTATAACAGCAATTAGCAAGGACAATGGAAAATAGCCTTCAGTTAATTTGTAAACAATTTATGTGATGATTAGCATATAAATTTCAAAAGAACAGCCCAATACATTCTGAAGCTCAACCACATGTTATCCATCGAATATTAAAGTACCAGTTATGAAATGTGATGAGGACGTTTCCTGTGTGTATAATATCATATTTCGGAACTGAAATGTTTATGCCTAACACTTGCGTCATGCTATGGCCTGGTAACTTATGTCAGCTGAACTCTGTGGAGGTATTTAGAATGTAATCTAATCAAGTGCTCGTTGTTATGTCTTTCCCAGTCGCTGGCGCCAAACGTGGCTCTCCCGCGGAGGACGGATACAGTGTTGTCTTGGCTCTGTCCATCTTGGATAGCTTGAATTATTGAGTGAAGACTTTGGCTACCCAAAGTTTTGGAGAGGATTTGTAAGTTCTTGACACATCCCTGTGCCATGAATGGATCAAAAACTATTATTATGAACCTTACTAGCGATATGAGCGAGTTTTTTTTTTGTTTGGATGTTAAATCCAGGCTTAGTATATCTTACTTTGTTCTTTTATTAATCAAATGGCTCTCTCAGGGGGAGACTACAAGTACAGCTATTGTTCCTCCGCGTCAGCCTCACCAGAGCTAACCAGCTCTGCATTAGACAGAGACTTCATTTAAAGATGACCACTACACAGTGTGTGTCAGCTCTACAAAGGTTAGCCTGCCGCAATCCCACGGCGCCACTAGTTTTCGGGTTGGAACTCCCATTATTCTCTGGTCCCTCAAGCTAACGCCATCGCTCCCACAACCGCCCTCGGAGAAGTAACGAGGAACAACAACAGGCGGGCTGTCTTTGCCACGGTGAGACTGAGACATACGATGCGTGGTGAGCCGCCGCTGCTGGGTCTGCAGATGTGCAAAAATGACGCGATGGTGAGGAGCTGTGGTCCTTTTCACCGGCCCCTGCCTTTTTTTTTTTCTGCTGCACTCAGCTCCTCGTGATGCGCTCATAATTACATCCCTCCCGAGCTGAAGAACCCCAATCTGTTGGTCACAGCAGTTCCTAGTCCTAAGCAGCTACAGTGCAAGCAGGTACTTATTGCAATCATGGCTAGCCAAACCTAACATTTACTCTGTCCAGTAGTAGGGAGGTCAGGGATATTTAAGAAGCCATACAAGCAAGGGATTATTGTGATTGCATGTATTTATGTGTTTATGGAGATTACAGTGGTTCTGATGCGTCATAAACCAGTGACTGAGCGAATTTCTTGAAAAATCCACATTTAGACTCCCTGTTGTTTTGGTTGGTTGTAGACATTGTAGGCTACTGTATATAGTTACAGAAGAAACTTTTAGGTGTTGCAGACAAACTGCAAATAGTATAAATAAAAAGTGAAAGTCAAAATCAGAACTCTTTCTTATTGTTTTTTTTTTGCTTAGCTGTTTACATATCTACGTTTAGATATGTTACTAACATTTAATTTATATTTGAATATGATTCAGCTTAAAATTTCATATAAGATCCCAAAAATGTATAGCAAAACAAAACAACTCGGATGTTAACCATTTGTGTGTAAGCCATAGATATGATTTTTGCAACAAGATATCTTTTTAAACTGAAATGACTACAATTGGTCAAGCCATTTCAGACCCTAGATCATAGCCCTCCGTTTTTACACCTTTTCTACTCTCTCCACTGCAAGACTGGACATCATGGGCATCCTCCCCAAAGAGAATAGGGTCGGTGACGTTTGAACAAAAACCCTTTCGGTCCCAGAGAGGGAGAAAGAGCCATGTGTGACGGGTCCTCATTAGAAGTGTGGGAGAGAGGATTGTCTATAGGCAGGCTCCTTGATTACCCGTCGTCATTGTCGTCGTTCACCTCGCTTCCAGTTCTCCTCTCACTTGTTACGCCTCTCTTTCTGTCACTCTCACCCTCCTCCCTCTCTCCCTCCCTCCTCCTCGACCCCCTCCCTCCCTCTGCAGACTTTCCCAGCCACGGCCACATCGAGTCCAAGAGCTCAGAAATGAAAATCAAAAGACAGAATAAAAGGGAATGCCTGGAGTCCGCCAACTTACCTCCCTTCTTACAGCCCTCCCTCCCTCCCTCCCTCCCTCCCTCCCTCCCATGAACATCACGGATCACAATCTTTGGCACCAAATGGGTCTTTTGTTTCATTCCGTATGGCATAGAGTAGGTTGGAGGAGGAGGAGGAGGAGGAGGAGGAGAAGGAGGAGGAGGAGGAGGGTGGGGCAGCGGGGAGAGGGGGGTGGGGGGTGGCTAGTCGTCGTTCTGGGCTGCTCTCGGGAACGTGCTGCTCTCCTCGAGCTGCAGAAACCTCCGCTGTGCCAAGTACGCAGCCCTAACAGTTACCAGATGGACAATTACACCGCTCGCAACCACCAGGGCTCTTTGAGTGGCGGGCAGACAAAGAGACGGAGCCAGATTACTTGGCAAAAATAATGACGTTTGGGAGAACCTATTTCTCCATTTCACTTATGGTCTGTCTTTAATACGCACATTTTTATTGTCATTATCCGCAGATTGCGGTGCCATAAACCACTCCAAAATGGCGGAATGTTCTACTTGTTAATAATAGCAGTCAGACGCAGACACACCTAGTCAGTGGGGATGTTGTTATTTTCTTTTTCCCACCCTGCTAGGCTGCGAGGCTGGAAAATCCTTAGTAAATTAGGGGAGGAATGTCGACGGATGATGATATATGTTAGTTTGAGGTAACACATATTTTCTCAGGCTTTTCTCAGGGTTGGGTGGGGGGGGGGGGGCTCACACACCATATCATCCTGATTGAAGACCCCTCGAGTTCAATCAAGACATTTCTGCTGGTTTATGCAAGGCGTGATACGTTGTTAGGCGGCGTGAGAATCCAAAGTGTCTCTTTCGACCGGAGGGGGTGTTCTGGAAGTCCCCCTTAATTTTCCAGCCCACAGAATGAACTTCCTTTGATTAGTCCGCTTTGGAATTTTTTTAAGGTGTGGACGGATTTACGATGATCACACCCCACCCTGTATTGTAATGCATTGTAATAGTGCCTTAGTGAGTTCCTCTTGATGCCTACTGCTTTGTTCATTTCAGTACGTCTGAGAGGTCAACACAGCCTCATATACTGTTTACTGGGCTATTTTATGAACACCAGGACTTAATGAGGACATTGTGTTGTTGTTTTTTTTCACTTCTCTGTCATCTCTAATTGGGAATGCCAGCTCAAACTGTAGACCTACGGGAAGGTTGAAACTTGACGCGAATCAACACAGGAAAGGGCCAACAATCCCGACTGGTAATCTGTTCGCAACCGACAATGAAAGGGAAAGAAAACTAAAGCAGTGCATTGAAACAAGCAGCTGACTCTGCGTTTGCACGGGGCTTAAGACAGAACATAGCTTGCAGGTGTACGACATTGTATATAAACGGAAGACAGTTGTTATTGCAGGTGCTCCACCACATGTTGACTTGTCACCCCCCCCCCCCCCGTTCCATGCTGACAGGCTGTACAGAGCGCTCCTCTGACCTCACCGAGGGAGCGAGCACGCAGGGACTACTCACTCCCACAGCTCCAGACAAGGACCATTCAGGGAATGTCTCTCCTCCTCGTAGAGGAAGCGGTAGGAGGCATAGGCTAAACAAGGCCACTTGGCTCTTGATGGAAGTACTTTGAAGTCCTAAAATACCCGCATGTGAAGGCGAATGTGCAACGCTGTCGTGAGGTCTACTCCTTTTCTGATTTGGCAATCAAAGCTAAATATGAGCTAAATATATCCTGACAGTACTTAAAAGGGCCAATATAATTAATGTGACTAGCTTACAGCTTAAACATTTCAGACCTTAATAATTTGGACTAGTGTCATCAATGCTCTACTGTAGGGCCCAAGACAAGTGCCGACCAAATACTAAGTAAGGGTTGATATGAAAAACAATAGTATGTCATCTTGACAATTTACCAGCTAGAATTTGTACAGAAGACGACACAATAAGAAACTGGCCTCTTTCTTGAGGAGCTGGTGTCTGTCAAAGCACATCTCTGCTGTTGACCCACTCACTGAGGAGGATATGATGTCACCTCTGTCTATATTGGCGTCGGTAACCTAAGCTACGTCATGTGCGTATGGCGAGGCCATCTTTACGGGGTTACAGAGGAGACTGGTATCCATCTGTGTCCGGGCAAAACTGGGCTCTGACGCCATGCTTGGCATTTGCATTGTCGTCTGCCAGAGTGTCTGTGATCTAAAGTCCCTTCGTTCTGTTCTGATCCTATCTGCACGTTACTAATCTTACCACATGGCACATTGTTAGCTCACAGTTGGTAAGGCAATTTGCATTTTGTTAGTTAGTTTGTCAATAATACTATTACCATATGTAAAAATAGAAATTCCAGCGCACACCAGAATACGACACTTTATTTAGAACATTACATTAAAAAAGTAACAAAAAAACGACATGTTTTGCATGTAATTTCATCAGATTCGTACAGGAATTATTTGACTATTACAATATATATTTGCTGGTCATCAATACAATCTCCTACGCTACAAAGCAATCGTGACCTTATTTGTATGTTGCACTTGGAAATGTGTAATGTCATGAAAGTTCCTAATAATAATGGCTACACTTCATATAATGTCCTGTTTTGCTGCCTGTCATGATGTCAGATGAAGACTTTGCGCATTCAAGGATGTCAACATTTATCGTTTAACTCTGGGAAAAGCAGTTTAGGCCTGAACATCTGTGCTTCTTTATTGAGCAATTACACCCCCATCACAATGATAGAACTTTATAGCAAACAGATGATATTGCAATTTTTTTCGGCCATCTTTCCACAAATAAATTACTTTTTTCCCCAATCTTTCTTAGAAAGAAAAGTCACAAAGTACAAATGGTAAACATTGATGGTAATGTAAAAATAAATTTGGCTGATAGAAACGATTTTGCAGTAACACAAGCTGTGTTTCTCTTTGAATTTCTATATTACTGCGGTAGTTTGATGATATACAGCAGACGAGAGAAACTACCGGGATGCAGTCTCAATAACCCGCTCGTATTCCTTCACGGTATAATTTTATTTTCAGCGGAGGTAAGGTTTAGCTCTCTGCTTACCAGACTAATCCTGAAAGGAATTGCGTTTTTATTGATTGGTCTCTGCCGAGGCCTTCATCGGTAATGTGAATTTCTGTAAATCAATGCCGTGGAAAATGAGACAGAATGGCTGACACACTCCGTGTCTCTAGAATTCATGGAAAAGCCGAGCCCAGGCACCGACACTGCCCCCTGTTTAATCCCTGGTGCCTTCTGACATGTGAAAACGTGTAAATTGGAGAAATGTTGGAGGGACGCTTATTTCCACTGTACCTTTTTCTCAGTCTTGACTTGTGACTTTGGGCATATTCTTCTGGGCAAGTCTTTGAAAGACAGTTTTTATTACTATGCCGTCTTGCTGTTTCTCTGTCTATTTTAGGAGACTTTACGTTGCCTTCACTGACAGTCAAGGTAATGTAAGGACTTTCGTTACCTTCACTAATACTGATGGTAACACACACAAATACGCATGCTTCTCACAACGACACCCAGCAGGTGTGTGTCTAGACTATATAAACAACCTTTCTATTACTATAGAAACGTGTTATGGTGCAGAAACAAGGACATCCAAAACCATACAACATCTGGTCACATTCCATTAAATTACGCTGTATCTGTCCTCTCTGTTAACATAGCCTGTCATTGTCATAGTCATTTCTCTCTCTCTCTCTCTCTCTCTCTCTCTCTCTCTCTCTCTCTCTCTCTCTCTCTCCCTCTCTCTCTCTCTCTCTCTCTCTCTCTTTCTCTGGCTGTCTCTTTTTGTACCACTCTCACCCGCTGTGTAGACAGGCCGTTAGACTCTGTGTTTTCCTCCCAATTAAGTTACTATGGTAACCGGGACATGAGAGAAAAGTAAAGGAAGTCTGAGGAAACCGAAGAAAGCTGAGCCATGTCTGTTACCAGCCAGCAGTTAGTCAGTCAGCTAGTCAGTCCGTCTGCCGGGTCCAGAGCCACAGCCACATGACAAACCAGACAGCAGCAGCAGCAGCCTACGTTCTTTCCAGTCTCTGGCCCAGCCTAATATGGGAAACCGTCTGAGAGTGTAAAGAGGGGAGGACTATAAAGAGACAGTACTGTGCATGTGTGCGTGTGTGTGTGTGCGTGTGTGTGTGTGCGTGTGTGCGTGTGTGTGCGTGTGTGTGTGTGTGTGTGCGTGCGTATACGTGCATGTGTTAACATACAGTACCTGCAAATATAACTGTGTTTAAAATGCATAACATTTTAAAGTTGAATTTTAAATCAAAGTGAGGATTTTTTATATATTTCCATATTCACAGGTGCCCTGTTGAAAGCTGTCCCTCATGAAACTGAAAACTGGAGCTGAAAGTCTACTTTCTGTATGAATAATGTTTGCAGCTCTACTTGAAATCTGGCAGATAGAATTCATAATACCCATACACCCCGGGGTTTTCTGCCCAGTGCCAGGAAGTTACCACTGATTGGCTGGCTGTCTCAAACACCGCTTAACGACGCAAAATTGCCATGGCGATAGCTGATGAGCGTGCTCTCCACCTGTCGCACTCCTTAATGATAATTGCAGCCTCTACTTTTCCCCCCTCTCTTTTGATTTGAGTCACTCAGCCTTTTTCCATGATCATTATTTCATTTGACTTCATTGAGGTTTTGACCTGACTGTCTGCTGCCAATATTGATTTTTTTCCTCTTTCAGTAGTGTTTTTAACCGCCTCAATGGGAGTCTTTATGTTTGTTTGTGTGTATGTGTGCATACGTGTGTGTATATGTGGGTATGTTTTATTTATTTAAAAAAAAATTTGGTACGTTTGTGTTTGCGTCTTTGCGTTTGTTTGGGGAGGGTCGGTGGTTCCGGATAGATCCGTGGAGTTCTTCCCGTTTTCCACTGTGTGTGTCGTAGCAACCTGACATTGCCTCTGCAGTTTGTTTCTTTGTATTTGACGGTCAGCATGCCCTGAATCTTTGCCACCTCACCCAAGTAATGGATCACTCTGTGGTTTTGCTTGGGGGGGGTTCTTGATGAAACTAGCCCCTGCTACAAAAGCCTTCACAACATGACTTGCCACTGGTAGCCACATGGACGACACTTTTTAGGGTATTTTCACACTCGATGGAACGATGACAGTAGTATTCTAGATGGATCTGTCAAGTTGGCTTCCCGAGATGTTCTAGAAAGTTTAGAAAGAATTCACAAGATTTGTACTTCTGAAAAAGAAAGTTGATCTTTTCTTATCTTTTCTATTAATTTATTGTTCACTTGGCCCTTAGACGTAATGTTCTTTTTAACGACATAATCATGTAATTGGAATGAAAACGTATTAACTAATGAACGTACATACTGTCTGAAGAAGACTAAGGTCAGAATAGTTCAACCCATTGTAGGAACAAATCAGAGGAAATGCTCCCTGTATATTTCACTTAGTTACAATCTAATGAGTTGGAGGAAACGTTTTCGTTGCATCAATGAAACATGGATGGAATGAAACGTGTGGATTGAAAGTGTTCAAGTGGCATAGTGTTCTCTGTGTTGTTAATCGAAATTATGCTTTTAGACTTGTCAGAGTTAAGAGGTCAACAAAAGAGTAAACAACAGTACTCGACCCCTTGATTTCATCATCAAATGAAAGTACAATCATTTTCTAACAGGCCCTGTATAATTTGTAAACACACACATTTCCCAGGTATGCCATTTTAGTTTGCGAGTAAAAGAATAGGCAACTTTTATTTCAAGCTTGTAAAGCCAAAGTGATCTCCACTGGGTTCATTGAGAGCATTTGGCCTTCGCCTGCCCACCATTTGCGTTGGATAACTTTTCATTAGATAGGAGAAAAGCAATCAGACTGTGTATGTGTAATTAACAGTCATCTTTCCCATTGCCTCCACACGATTAAATACCATGTCAATAATCTGGCCTTGTATGCATATGCACAGTTTAATTAAAAATGCTAATGAAGCTCGCTCTAATTACACCCAACCTCTTCCAGGGAGGGAGGGGGAGGGGGGGTAGTGTTAAGGGCCAGACTAAAGAGAGTGAGTGAGTGAGTATTTGTGAGTGAGTGAGTGAGTTTGTGAGTGACTTAGTGAGTGAGTGTCTCAATCTTTCGTTATTGGGGACACTGTAGTGACACTCTATGACCTAAGTTGATCTATATAAAATATTACACGTTTTGACACTTCGCTTGAAATGGAAAAACAACTCACCCATCACTCATACGTTAATTTCAAACATGTCAAAACTTTGGGCCTTTTTTTGTATTAAAATTTCTTCTCAGTGAAATGTAACCTCTTGTAAGGCCATCTCATCACGTCAGATCGCAAGTTGTCACCAATACTAAATCTAACTTCATCATCCATGCTCATGTTCATCATTCTGTTTCAGAGTTTTCTAATGCATCAAATCTCTGGCTAAAAATAAATGGTTTATGAAGGCTAGCGCTGATGGAGCTAAAGGTTGCCACGCGCTCTCAAGTACGGAAAAGAAAAGAGACAAAGCACGAGGTAATTGCCACAGAAAAGTCTCAGAGTTTCACAATGTTATTGTTCTGGAAGGGGATAAGAGATGTGAAGAGAGATAAATGATATAAAGGTGGAATACAAAGAAACTGCCTGAAACGTTTGATGATGCAGAAAAAAATATAAATGAGAGTTCATGCTTGGGGTTGGGTCGTGGGAGGTTGAAACAGAGCAATGGAAAAAACAGAAAGTCCCTTGCATCTCCATTGCCAAAACCTCTCTTTTATATCACGAATAGCATTGGGGCTAAGGTAAGGATGAACTCTGCAGAAACGAACACATTTGGAAGTGATCAAAGCAGTGAAAAATAACAGGAGACATACAGAACATTTTGGAGAAGCGTGCGGGGAATGGTGCATATGCTATGCAATGAGGTAGGCTGCCTACATACATAATACATTTGATTTCAGAAATAGAAAGCGAGTGCTACGCTAGTGCAGTGTGGCTTGCTGACTGACTAGCTCAAAGTGACAGACAGTCACGTTCCCGCCACTCGCTCGCAGGCTAAATTAAATACATGGACACCTGGGAGAAGATAAACTTTCTTTGGGCTCCCCCGGGTGACTTCAAGATATCTCTTGCAGTGTTGAGACTCGTCTAGGCTGGCTGGCATACAGCCACAGGCCTGTGGGGTCAAAGCTCCTCTCTCGGAGCCCGCAACGTCTTCTTCTCCTGGAGCGACATGGAGCTGTTTGGTTATGGGAATTTCCCTGGGTGGTTAGCATCTCTCATTTATCCAACACACTTAGGCTGAAGGATTTTTTTTCTTTCTTTTCTTTCCAAGACAGGCAAGCCATTTTGATTGGAATTCCGGCTATTTCATTCCGTAGGCAGTTCTTTCTTGGCAATGCTTTGCTGTTTCTGTTTTGTTATTGTGTTTTGTTTTTTTCCTAGATTCCTTTGTTATATTCTGTTATTTAACAAGAATATGCCGTGTGTTTGTTTGTCTTCAAACAGTCCATTGTACATACGGGTTTTGTCTTTTCATGCTGTTAATTCAGAATGCCAAGACTGTCAGGTTGCTTTTGTTAGATTGTCTGTTTTCACTCATTTTGGATTGTTGCCTCAAATTGAGTGACAGAATGTTCGAATTCCTAATTTCCAATTTTCTCATTATGGCTGGATTTGTTTTCTTAAGAGATCAGTTATTCATGCCAGTCTCTTGCCAAATCAAGGCTCAGCTACCTCTCAACAGACTATTTTGTATGATGTGGAACGCACTTAATTTTTTGGGGGCAAAAAGCTGTTACATCGAGGACTGTACCAGTAAATCAAAAGATGAGTGCATATAATCTCAAGTGAAAAATGGACAATGATTGAGCTCACTTCTGCATGTGCATGTGCTGCCAAACAATAATGGTTCCAGTCAACTCGTTATCTCAGTGACAGACAGAAGTGGATAGTCCTGATTGGAACTACAAATACCAGAGTAACCTTGTCCTCTGCCTCCACCTGGCCCCCTCCCTCCAGCAGTCTCCCTCCCAGTCAGAACAGCAGCCATCACATCCTAGCTCGCCACAGAAGAGAGCCTGTGTCCATGTCCGCCTGTGGAGGTGGCAAACCACACTCTTCTCTCACATGTGGCTGTTTGTCCTTGGCCCATGGCTGTCTGTTTCATGCACAGCTCCCCTGGTGCTGGACAGAGCCGGGGGGGGGGGTTGCTGGTCGACGACGACGTCCTATCGGAGCTCTGGATGGGAACACTGTGCTCCATACTGAGTCAACTTGGCCGCATCCGAGGGCAAATATTTGCGGAGCGCCGGGGTTGCTCCTGGCGGAGGCTCACAGGAGTCTGCCTTCAAAACAAAACATTTGGGGGATGAATTCCGGGAATGTGCAGAACGTGGGTTTGCACGTATACGCTGTCCTCTTGACAACAACCCCCCCCCCCCCCCCACACACACACACACACTGACACACACACACCTACACTACACTCCCCCAGCAAACTCTCTCTCTCTCTCGTTAGCCTCCCCCACCCCCACCCCCGTACCTACTAAAGCAAACTAAACTTT
>JAVQIZ010004506.1:0-18280 GCA_036023535.2 Galaxias brevipinnis
GAGATAGCCCATTTTGACAGGGAGAAATTACTGCTCATGCGCTACCTGTTTTGAACTAAATGCATACTTTTTGAACACATAAAGCATTGTCGGTGAAAGCCTGACCTTGTTGAAAATAAAACCAAACGGTAGTACTTTATCGTCATATGTGTCCACCATTATATTATGATGAAGAGGCACTACCGATCTGGCAATAAGCCCCCTTGTCAACAAACAGGGTGTGGACGGCAGTCCGTTTGTGCTGCAGGGGTAGGTTCTGCGCGCTAAGGCGGTCAGTCGAATAACTGCGATGCATCACATCGCATTTGCGCAGGGAAATGCATTTCTAGTTTGTCTAATAGCCTTGGCTTTCCCAATCCTCAGCCACAATCGCCCAAGCAGAGTTGCCCAGGCAATCGAGCCAGATTGGTTTTTATGAGTCACCCATATAGCCTTTAAGTCTGACAGCAAGAAGCTGTAGTTTGGTTATACTGACTGAATTCATGCTTGTTGCAGTTCACTTGATCAATGTGATTTGTCCCGGTGACAACATTTTTAATTGTTTACTCATTACTGGTGCGCTATACTTCGCCGAGAGTAGGCGAACGAACAACCAAAGCTACGTCGCTTTGCTGGAACTGCGCAGCCCATTTTTTCTAGCTTGGCGAAAACGGCAAAAGCAAACAGCGGCGAACATCCTATGTGATTGGTCCAAATATATGGTGGGTGGTAGCCTGCGCTGACGTAAACTTTGGATGGCTATGTTTGGTTTCCGGGTACAGCTAGGGGGTTATTATTGTAGCAAAACAATCTGCAAATGCAAGTGGAGAGTTGTGTATCTGTATCTCAATCTGTGCGTGCGTAATCAGACTGACAAATGTGTGAGACTTGTGAATGTGTACAGGGACCTGCAAATGTGCATTCCGAATCCGTGCGTGCGTAATCAGGGTTGTAAGTGTGTATAAAACATTTCCGTTTGTCTTCAGATTTGCAAGTGTATTGAGAGTTGTGTCTGTGTAGACAAATTTGTGAATGCGTGCATCGATCTGTAAATGTGTAGACAAATCTGTGAATGCTTACGTGGATATTAATGGCTAAAAGTCTAAGTATTGTTGCTGCAAGAGCTGAAAATACAGACAAGAATAATTTACAACTCACGCCGCCCTCTCAACTTGATGTGTTTTTACACATGACTTTTGCTACACTTCTATGGAAAGCCAAACAGTTAAAAAAACGTGCAAATTTTAACAAGTAAACATGTGAACAAAGGTTAACTACGTGCAAACAACATGTTAACAACATGTAAACAACACGCAAACAACACGTATATTTCACGTGATTTTGAGCCATTTGACCAGTTGTGCAAATTGAACGGGAGAATTTCGTCTGTTCTCATTGGCCGCTGACGAAGCAAATTAAATCATTTCTGTAGGCCATGGGGTTGCAGGGGGCATAGGCCTACTAGTCTAAACCGTCTAACTATAAAGCAAGGACTGTGTTAGTTTCGCTCGATTATCTCGAGAACCAGCTGGGTAGCATACTGTATATGAAGTTGAAATTTGGCAAGTTGAAACGACTGCAGTTTCTATGTAAAATGAAGTCATAGCTTTATATTAGTCTTTCAATCCTTCAAACACCGAAAGTTTGAAACCAGATTGATCACACACTATGCTAGCTAAACTAATTTATAATAACAGGTGCATAGCCTAATCAATCAAAATATTATATATATGAGAGTTGCATGCATGTAAAGGCTAACTTGAATTTCAGAACATTTAGCCTACTTAAAAGCGACTTTCAAACTAACCGAAATAGGCCACTGGCATTCCAAGTTAGACATGCGTCAAATTAAAGCAAACGCAAAGTCAATCAAGTTTTATTTGTTATATCTAGGCCTAATAACAGTGCTGTGGTGAATGGAGTTTATAGACCAAAAAGACAATGGGCAGGCACTGATGACTGAAACGGATCCAACCGAAATAGCCTACTTTGAGATATAACTCGCAGGGATCAAGTGGCACGGCAACAAGCGTGAGCGCACATTATTCTATATTAATTCAGGTAATGGTGCCATCGTCGATTGCCTTCGTTACTTAGCTTATAGGTCCCAAACCTTTCGCACATAGGCCTGTAGCCTATACTTTATTCTGAAATGCAAAAATGTTTAGAGATGACCGATGGTGATAGAATTTCGCTACTGGAAATAGGCCTATTTATTCTAATAACGGTAGGCCATGACTTTTTTGAGAAGCATGCGGCTCCCTCCTTTATTGGCATGAAGCAATATGCCGCAGCCTTATTTGTGCCCTGACCTAATATCCGATGTCCATATCGGATAGCAGCCCTACTTCTCTCATTATTTGACAATAGAACCATGGACCTGGCAATGAATCGTAACTTCAAGTTAATAGGCTGTTAACTTTAAGCTTTTTAACTTGTAAGCTAAAAATAACCGCTGCCATTTCAAACATCATAATTTATAGCCTATGTTTTACAAAATAACTACAAAGCCTACGTTGAGATGACACGAACACTGTAACGAACCATGTTCTTTTACTGGACGGGGGAGGTGAACAGAACAATACAGACTTACGACATAGGCCATATAGCCTTGGCTATCCACTACTGGTCAAATGCAACCCTTAGCTGTATCGGATCACTAACATCCATCCCAAAGCACAAAAAGTATTTAAACCTCATGTTCGGACAGTTCGAAAGGCTTTGCGGCAATAAGTCAAGAGGAGGGACGTGGTGTCTAACTGGGGGGGGGGGGGCAGATGAGGGGAGTCTTGAGCAGTGCGTGGAGCTACTGGACCATTATTAAGTTTCTTCGCAACGTTAATGTAGCCTAGGTATACTAATGGGAAGATAGGGTATAATGTACCCCAGAAAGGAAACGCAGTGAGCGCGGAAAGAGCACTTTTCACTCTTCACAAAGAGCTGATGCTGGAGGAGGCGATGTAGGACCCTTCGGACGTGTTGAACGTGCTCTTCAAGGGACTTGGAGAAGATCAGAATATCATCCAAGTATAACTAGACGCACCTGCCCAGCAGTTCCCGTAGCACGTCGTTGATAAGGGCCTGGAAGACAGCAGGGGTGTTCATGAGGCCAAATGGCATTACCAAGTATTCGTAATGGCCGTTGGGTGTATTGAAGGCTGTCTTCCACTCATCGCCATCTCGGATGCGCACCAGGTTGAAAGCACTCCTCAGGTCCAGCTTGGTAAACCAGATGGCACCCTGGAGGTGCTCGAAGGCAGTGGACATAAAAGGTAAGGGGTAGTGACTGCGGACAGTGATCTTGTTGAGACCTTGGTAGTCCACACATGGTCGCAGACCTCCAGTCTTTTTGTCGACAAAGAAAAATCCTGCGGGAGAGGTGGAGGAATGGATGAACCCTGTGGCCAGAGCTTCCTTGATGCATCCATCCAAAGCCTTCTGTTCAGGCCCCGAGAGCGCAAAGGTTCGGCCCCGCGGTGGTGTTGTTCCAGGCAGCAGGTCGATGGCACAGTCATAAGGGCTATATTTAGGAAGTATCATTGCCCTTTGCTTGCAGAAGACCGCCCCAAGGTCATGGTATTCTGGCGGTACCCCAGATAAGTCGGGGATGGAAACCACCCCTGGTGTCCTTGGTGCCTGGCCACGCAGCAAACAATCAGTCTGACAGTCGGATCCCCACCTGGTTAGGACGCCGCTGGACCAATCCAGAACTGGATTATGGGCGTTCAACCAGGGATAACCCAGAACCAAGGGCATGTCGGGGGAACGGATGACGTGGAACTGTGCCGTCTCTTCATGTTGTCCCAAGACTGTGAGCAGCATAGGAACGGTGACTTGGCTTAATTCTACGGTTCCCAACGGAGCTACGTCCAGAGCGGTGATGGGGAGCTTTTTGGCTAGCCGGAGCAAAGGTACTTTGTGTCTGAGGGCCCTGTCAAGGTCGATGAAGTTGCTAGCCGCTCCGGAGTCGATGAAGGCAATCAAGGCAAGAACCACATCAGACCAGGAAATGGAACAAGGAATGTCAAAACGTGATAGATATTGAGAGGAGAGAACAGCATGACTCAAAAGTGCTCCTCTTAACACTGGTGGTCTCAGGCGTTTCCCAACCGAACTGGACATGTGGAAAGTAGATGACCAGGATGCCCGCAGTTAAGACAGAAGCCCTCACGCCGACGTTGGCCCTTCTCAGCCGAAGGTAGCCTGGCCCGACCTAGCTGCATAGGCTCCTCCGTGTCAGATGGTGTGATGCCGGGTGAGTCATCACTGGGAACCAGGAGCCGATGGGTGAGACGTTCCAGTGTGTTGGCTGGCACCCCCTTGCGTTGACAACGTTGCGCCCTCAAGCGGTTGTCAATACCTATGGCCAGGGAAATTAGCGAGTCCAGGTCCTGTGCCTCCTCCCTGGCTGCCAGCCCGTCCTTGAGACGCTCTTAGAGACCTAGATGAAAGGCTGGAATGAGGGCGTCTGGCGTCAGGTTGCTCTGGGCTGCCAAGGACCGGAATTTAATGGAGAAGTCAGCAACAGAGCGCGACCCTTGCCTTAGCTAAAAAAGATGGTAGGCCGCCAGGTGGTCACTGACGGAATGGTCAAAGACCTTCTTCATCTCTGCATAGAAGAGGTTTGCGTTTCACTGATGGGCCCCTGGTTCTCCCAGACTGCGGTGGCCCAGGTCAGCGCCTTACCAGTTAGCAGGGACATGACGAACGCCACCTTGGCTTCCTCCGAGGCAAAGGCAGTAGGTCGGTTGGCGAAAGCTAAGGAGCACTGTGTCAACTCCGTGCATCGGCCTGGATGTCCATCATAGCGCCCCGGAGATGGTAACGAGAGACGATAATGGGGAAGCCTGGAAAGCAGGTGCAGCAGCGTTGGTGGGGTTGAACCAGACCACAGAAGAAAGCTGTTCCAGCTTCAGTGTCATCTCGTCCATTTTCTGACCGAGGACCTGGAGGTGCTCGCCCATCGCCTGGACCTGTAGCTGCTGCTCACCCAGAGAGGCACCTTGATGTCAAATAACGCGCTGCAGGGAATCAAAGTTCGCTGGGTCTTTTTCTGGTTCCATTATTCTGTAACAGAGCACTACGGAGCCAACAAGAAAGGAGACCCAAATGCAAACAAAAAGAGACTGAGTACAAAATGTAGGTTTCAAGGTTTCTTTAGTTTTCACGACGAAGTTCAAACAATAATGGAACAAGGGACAAGGCAAACAAACACAGGACTTAAATACAAAACAAAACAGGTGCAGGCAATAACCGTGATGCAGGAAGGAACAGGTGCAAACAATAATTAGGTGGAAGCTGCAGACCGGGCATGCCTAGTACCCCTGTTTAGCCTTTGGATGCATGCATCAAGTATTATTTTTTGATAGATTAGGCTATGCACCTGTTATTATTATAAATTAGTTTAGCTAGCATAACCAATGTGTTGGCAATCCGGTTTCAAACCTCACATAGTACACATTCGGTGTTTGAAGGAATAGAAAATCGAAGGACAGACATAAAACTAGATAGAATCTGCAGTGTCCTTTCAACTTGCCAAATTTCAACTTCATATACAGCAGTCTACCCGGTTCTCAAGATAATCAAGCCGAGACTAAAACACAGTCCTTGCATTATAGTTAGACGGTCCAGACTAGTATGCCCCATGCTGGTCAGAGGATCGTTAGCCTATTATATAGTGGCACTGTGTAAGGCAACCCCTTGGCCTCCAGAAATGGTTTAACTCGCTTGGTCAGTAGCCAATGAGAACAGACGACACTTGCCCGTTCAATTTGGTCAACTGGCCTGTTACAAGCCTGCTCTATGGCTTGAACAAGGACTAGGCAGACATAAAAGGTTGCAATCAATAATCGGTTTTATTTAAGCACAGATTTCTGCTCAATAGCTCAGCGAGCGCTCTGGCCTTCCTAGCCCACAAACAGAGAGAGAGAGACCAGTCTGGCAGCGCGCTTCAGTTTAAATTCTGGAAGCTCCGCCCACAGCTCCTGTCTTAAACGGAACAACCAAAATGAAGACAGAGCTTCAAGAGAACTACAGTTCAGCTTTTATGGCAGGGGCGCACGAGACAGAGCGTCCGCTACCACATTGTCATTTCCTTTGATGTGTCTGATGTCTAGGTGTTATCCCTGTAGAAACAAACACCACATCATGAGACGCTGATTTGGGTTCTGCAGGGAATGCAGAAATGTTAATGGGTTGTGGTTTGTAAAAACCACCAGTGGAGCCAACCCCACGCCGATATACACTTCGAAGTGCTTTAACCCCCAAATCAAAGCTAGCGCTTCCTTCTCTACCACAGAGTACCACTGGCAGGGGCTGAATTTCTTAGAAAAATAACTGATGGGCCGGTCCACTCCCTGCGCATCAGCCTGTAACAGCAATGCTCCTGCACCCATGTTGCTAGCATCCACCTGTAATCTAAATTCCCGGTCAAACCGTGGAGCTGCCAGGACTGGGTCTGAACTCAGGAGACACTTAACAGCCTCAAAAGCATGATGACAATTCTCCAAAGGAATGGAACCCGGGCTTTTAATGGGTCTGTTAGGGGGGCTACCATTGAGGAGAAGTTTGGACAAAAACCCCTGTAATAACCCACCAACCCCAAGAAACGCACAAGCTCCTTCTTAGTGGCAGGATGAGGATATAAGTCGATGGCTAACACCTTAGCCCTTACTGGTCTCACTGCACCTCGGCCGACAACCTTGCCTAAGTACATCACAAGAGCCTGAGCAAACTCAAATTTTGCTTGGTTGATGGTTAGGCAGGCCTCAGTTAAGCGAGCGAATAAAGCCTGGACTCTGTTCAAGTGCTGCTCCAAGGTGTCACTGTAGACCACCACATCATCCAAATAGACAGAACACCCCTCCAAACCATTAACAACCCAGTTCATGAGGTGTTGGAATGTAGCGGGTGCATTTCTTAGGCCAAATCTCATCACACAGTACGAATACAAACCACTATGAGTGATGAAGGCTGCAATTTCTTGGGCACGAGGTGTTAGAGGAACCTGCTAGTACCCCTTTAACAAATCCAATTTGCTAACAAATTGAGCTGAACCTACTTGGTCAACACAATCCTCCAACTGCGAGAGAGGATAAGAGTCTGGCTTGGTAACCTGATTCACCTTCTCATAAACAGTACAAAACCAACAGGCATTACATGGTTTACCTACTAACAAACAGGGAGAAGCCCAACTGGAAGAAGAAGGCACTGCAATGCCATTCTCCAGCATGTACTGAATTTCAGCTTCCATCTTTCGGCGTTTCTCATGTGGAACACGATAAAATTGTTGCCGAATGGGTTTAGCATCTCCCACGTCAATATCATGCACCCCCCAAGTGGTACGAGGCGGTGTATCCTGAAACAGAGATGGATAAGCCCTAATAAGACAAATCATTTCAGCCTTCTGACTCTCCGACAAATGACCCAACAATTTGTCCAAGTTCGCCAAAGACTCTGAATTCTTCAGACGACCTTGCAACACACAATTATCTGCAACCCTTATGCCTTCCTCAATATCCTCTGCCACCAAAGACTCAGAAGGATGGCAAACCAGCGGAGCAGTAGCAGCCACGCCCGCAATTCCTACACCAGGTCTCAAAGGATCACGGTCATAGTAAGGTTTCAACAAATTTACATGGCATAACTGAGTGCGCTTACGTCGATCAGGTATGGCAATCAAGTAATTCAGGTCGGAAACCCGACGGACAACAGAGTAGGGCCCAGAAAACTTAGCCTGAAACAGTGAAATAAGAAGAGGCAGGAGAGCAAGGACCTGGTCTCCCTCACAGAAACAACGCCACTCTGTTTGTCGATCATATCGTTTTTTTATGGGCGCTTGTGACCGTGAGCCAACTTCCTGACAACACGCCTGATGCATAAAGTCATTCCTTGAACCCATGCACATATGCCAGAACACTGAACGGGGGATCGGAATCTTCCAACTCACCCTTCAGGACAGAAAATGGGCCACGAACATAATATCCAAATACCAGGTCATTAGGGCTAAACCCAGTGCTTTCCTGGACCACACCCCGGGCTGCTAAGAGCAACCATGGCAAGCCTTCCTCCCACTCACGCTGCAACTCAGTACAATACGCCCTCAGTAAAGATTTGAAAGTCTGATGGAAACGCTCTAAAATCCCCTGACTTTCTGGGTGGTAGGCACTCGAAAGATGACTCTATCTTTAGTTGACTTAATGCCTGGGCAAAAGTCCTCGAAGTAAAATTACTCCCCCTATCACTCTGGACGCTCTTTGGTAACCCGAAAACTGAAATAAACTGGGTCAGGGCCTTAATAACTGACTTTGCCGTGATGGAACGTAATGCGTAAGCAGCAGGGTACCTAGTAGCACGACACATTACCGTAAACAAATAAGAGCTTCCTGTTTTTGAGTACGGTTAAGGACTAGCACAATCAATAACAAGATTCTCAAAAGGCTTCCCTTGCACAGGAATAGGGAACAAAGGAGTAGGCCTGAGCACCTGATTAGGTTTCCCCACCAACTGGCAGGTGTGGCAAGACTTCAAAAAACCCATAAAATCCTGTTTCAACTTAGGTCAGAAGAACTCACGCAAAATACGGTCATAAGTTTTCTTGACACCAAAATGCCCAGCTACACCTCCATGGGCGTTTTGTAGAACCACAGAGATGAACTTAGAAGGTAACACCACTTGTATAATGGAACCACCAGTCCCTGTATGAGGCAACCACCTCCTCATCAGCAAACCACCCCGCAAAATATACTGCATATCTCCCCCTTCATCAGTCAGACAGGCTTGATCCAAGATCTCCTTAAGAGTCGGATCAGATTTTTGTTCTTGTTTCAGATCGTCCAATGGAATTTACTGGGGCAATACAGGTAACATTTTTAACATTTGGGGTGATACGGGCAACTTTTCAGCAACAGTTTCCAAAACAGACTGTTTGAGTGGGTCTGATACCTTAGCCTTGGCGAAACCCACCAGACTCATGGCACAAGTCACTGCACAGGCAGTAAATACCTCAGGGAAATCCCACTTACAATCATCAGAACCCCCAACTGGTGGCACTGAGGTAACCACCAATGACGGATTGTTTTCGCTATAGACACGACCACCAGCCAAATTGTTGCCCAAAATTACACTTACCCCGTCAACAGGGAGAGAAGGAAGGACTCCAACAACCACTTCCCCCTGTACTAAATCAGAGCAAAGACAAATTGTATGTAACGGGACTGAAATAGTGGCTAATCCTGTTCACACACTACACCCGATCTCTGTCTCCTTAGAAAAAGGTAAAACAGACTCTAGCACAAACGCTTCTGAAGCACCAGTGTCTCTTAAAATCTTAACTGGCACTTTAACACTACTACCCAACACAGACACATAACCCTCAGAAATGAAAGCATTGAAACCAGCATCCAGCAGAGGCTTTTCAGAAGATCTGACCTGCAGATTCTCTGGAGATCCAACAGAATAAGGTGAGCGGTTAACAAACGACACTAATGCAGTAGGCCTAACATTAGAATGTTTCGATTTTGACTTCAACACAGGGCAGTCATTTTTCCAGTGGCCCCTTGCATGACAGTAGTGACAAAGGCCTACTGGGCCAGAACTAACTGGACTGCGAATGTTCTGATCGACCTGAGGCCACACTGCTTTACCTGCCGCCCCAGAGTCTCAAGGACCAAGGTAACCTCTAGAGCTGACCCTGTGCGTTATGACATACTCATCTACTACTACAGCGGCTTCTGAAACATTTTGTACACCACGCTCAGACAGGTACATTGCTATGTTCCCTGGAACACAGTCTCTGAACTGTTCCAGCACAACCAGATTGCTCAAATCCTTTTATAGTTTGCACACCAGATGCAGCACACCAGTGGTTAAATCTGAGCAACAGCTCCCTAGCAAAGTCCACGTATGACTGACCACCCACTTTTTCCATAGCACAAAATTGTAAACGGTATGCCTCAGGGACCAGTTCATAGGCCTTTAACACAGCGCTCTTAACTAACTCATAGTTCTCACTATCAGAGGCTCTAAGGGCAGAGAATGCCTCTTGAGCTTTCCCACACTGCAACAATAACATACGCGCTTCCCCAGGCCACTCTCTAGCATTGGCAACCCATTCAAATAAATAAAAAAACGTATCTGGATCTTTCTTATTGAAAGGGGGAACCAACCTTAGATTGCCAGAGACATCAAAAGAGGGCGCCTTAGAACCAGAGCCATGACCAAGAGGAATATCTTCAGCCAGCCTGCCATCCCTAATAAGGTCTAATCGATATTTCTCCAAGTCCCACTGTTTTTCCTGCAGCTCTCTCTCACGGTCATATTTTAATAACAGCAGCTCTTTCTGCTGTTCAAAAATGAGGCCCGAACTTTGTGCTATTAACTCTGCCTTGGACAAAAAAATGCCTGATTCAAAAAGAGAAATCTTTAAAGCAGACTTGATCTGATCTTTTAAACGTAAAGGGGCAACATCAACCTTATAATGCTCTGCAATTTTCACCAGTTGTTCGTTAGAGCAACTTTCCAAAATGTACTCAGAAGGAGCCTTAACAAAATCGGCTACACTAGCCATGATGAAATACAATCCTAATAATAAAGCAGACTAAATGCAAATTCTCTACTCACCACGTAATCAGACAACGGAGCAACCCCGCTGCCTACCCCACCAGGGACACCACAGTGACACTCAGTGACGGAACCTGATCACATGGACTTCCTCCCTAGTTTTCGTGCAGGTACTTGAGGTGGGATTTTAAGCACATGAACCCTCCCAATCAGAAAAAAGTCTCCAGCAAGCCGGCTACCTCCCTTTAATAGAAGGAAGTGCACCCGAGGCAACCGCTCTAACCACCTTTCCCACACACAAAAACAACAAAGAGGGTCGGGAACACGAACTAAAACCTACCAGGGGTTATACTAAGTTTCGTTCCGTTAACAGCCTATTGATTACGCAACCAACCGTAGTACAAGAGCAGACACTCGCCACAATAATCTCTCTAACCTAACCAAATATCAGAAGCACAATAAATCCACATTTATTTATTTTCTGACAACTCACCAAATGACTCCCTCTACGCACACACACAAGGCATGCAAGCCTTGATCAAAACAATAGGGAGACCGAACTGACACAAAGCGGATCCTAACCCGTAACACGATCCCGGACGAGCCCCCACTTGTTACAAGCCGGCTCTATGGCTTGAACAAGGACTAGGCAGACACAAAAGGTTAAGAGCGCTCTGGCCTTCCTAGCCCACAAACAGAGAGAGAGAGAGACCAGTCTGGAGGCGCGCCTCAGCTTAAATTCTGGAAGCTCCGCCCACAGCTCCTGTCTTAAAGGGAACAACCAAAATTAATAGACAGAGCTGTCACAGGCCAAATGGCTCAAAATCACTTGAAATGTATGTCAGGTGACACGTAAACAACACGTAAAGAACACATAGTTAGCGTGTTGTTCACGTGTTGTTTACGTGTTAAAATTTGCAAGTTTTTGAACTGTTTGGCTTTCCATAGCTTTACATACACTTCTGGCATGGCAGAGATCTGTGTGTGTGTGGCGATTTATCTGTGTGTAGAGGTTTGTCTGTGTGTCTCAGTAGAAATTTCTATGACTCCCAAGGTGCACGTCGACATGTAACATCCAATCAACACGTTTAAAATCATGAGCCGTCTATTTAAAAATGCACATTACATTTAGATATCAGATGCAGTAGGTCTATGCTGCACTGCATTACTGATTATACAATGTAATGATATGAACTAGGCTACTGATATAAAGGTCTGCCTTAGTGTTTTTTTGTGTATTTAAAAATAATTGTTTCAATAATGTATAATAACTAGCTCGATCACATGGACAACATTATATGCATTAGCAAACATCATATCTGCTGCAGCCTAGTTATATTTACTGTTGGTTTTCATATAGAAGACCGTGCAATTGAGTGATACCTGTCATTTTTGTTGTTGTGAATTTAGATAAAAACGTTAAATTCATAAATAAATAACCATATTTAGCCCTGCAGACTTTCAGAATAATCATATGCACTACTTATGACAAAGACAAGTCTTTTTGTGAACCAACACATGTTTATTAAAAGACCTTTAGCCATGCCATCTTAGATTTCTTTAGAATGTCTATCAAATTCTTCCTGCTCACTGATTAAAAAAAATAAAAGGACGTTACATTAACTCTGCTAATTTAATACTGCGTTGGAGAGCAATAAGGCATGGTGCAATAACTTAAACCATTATTATCAATAGACATAGCCTAGTGCAATCAATTGGTATCTATCCCTAGCTAATACAATAACCGAACAACGTTACGCTATGGCCGAACAATAACTTTAGCAAAAATAATTAACATACAGTTTGCCTATACTTTAGCTTAGCCTATCAGGGGCAACAGGGAGGTGAAACTGCCTGGCCTATATTTTCTTTTGGCGTATATCTGCCTGTGCTCCAGGTCTGCAGCCTCCCCCTTCTCATAAATTTTGACCGGTAGCTAACCAGGTAATTGACCACATTTTCAGTGTCAGCCATTTCACCAACAAAGCTAAATAAATATACTTTTTAAAAGCTGATTTAATGATTCTATACTTTTTGGTTAGTTAGGTACATTAGTTAGAATATCTTAAGAGAAAATCACTTGGGAGCAAAACAGCAACACCAGATTCCATTCAGTTGCAGCCTCAGCAAATGTAACAACTTACGTAGCCTATATATAGTTTAAGATGTAGCCTAGTTCAAAGCTTATTTACCGGCTCTTGTGACAATTATAAACGCGTTGATTGAATGTTACATGTCAAAGTGCACTTTGGGAGTCATAGAGATTTCTACTGAGACACAGACAAATCTCGATACAGACAAATTGCTACACATGCACAGATCTCTGCCATGGCAGAAGTGTAGCAAAAGTCACCTGTAAAAACACATCCAATTGAGAGGCCCGCGTGAGTTGTAACTTATGCTTGTCTGTATTTTCAGCTCTTAGAGCTTGACTTTTAGCCATTAATTTGCAGGTACGCATTCAGAGATTTGTCTACACATATTCAACTCTCAATGAATGCAGACGGATATTGTTTAAATACACTTACAAACATGATTACGCACGCACGGATTTAGAATATGCATTTGCAGATCCCTGTACACATTCACAAGTGTCAGTACACATTTGTCAATCTGATTACGCACTCATGGATTGAAATACAGATACACAACTCTACTCGTATTTACAAATAGTTTTGCTACAACAATGACTTATACAGCATTTACTGTTCATTTTGGTCACAGCGGCACTTATTAGAAAAGTTTGGAATGGTATTTTAAACTACGAATACTTTTGAGAGCTGCTTAGCTGAAGAAGTTAAAAAATATGGACACTTTTAAAACTCATAACCACTCGGAATGTTTTGTTGTGATCCATAACTTTTGGTTCCCTCTGCTGTAGTGGGTTGTAACCTACCTCTCAGGGGCTCACCAGGAGAACTGACCCAAATGGAGAAACCAGTGACAAAGGCGGCTTTATTACAAAAAACTGTGCAAAACACACGCAGGGCGTAAGCCAAAACAGAAAACAATGTCAAGACCCTGTACTAAACAAAGGCAGAGCTTAAATACAAACCAAAGGAGACCAATAAACCAATCAGAAACAAGAGACAAAAACAAAGTAATAGGGAGCAGGTGCAAACGATACAGAGATCAGGCCCTAAACAGGCCAGGCCATGACAGAACCCCCCCCCCCCCTTAAAGGCGCAGCTTCCAATGCGCCAAACAAAGATCAGCCCCATTCAGGCGGATGCAGCTTGTGCCGACACGTAGGAGGAGGCTCAGGAGCAGGCCGGGGCAGGGACAGAGGAAGTCAGGGAGGCGCAGACACAGGGGGAGGCCAGAAAGGTGCAGACACGGGAGGCGCAGACACAGGGGGAGGCCAGGGAGGCGCAGGCACGGGAGGAGGCCAGGAAGACGGAGGCCCGGGAGGCCCAGACACACGAGAACCAGGAGCAGGCCAGGGCCCAGGAAGGTTGGAACCAGCAGGAAGCACAGGAAGTGTGGAACCAGCAGGAAGCACAGGAAGCGTGGAACCAGCAGGAAGCACAGGAAGCACCCGGTGAGCAGACTCAGGAGCCAGAGACCGGGGGGCCGGGACAGGCAACCCATTGGTGGCTGGGTCCACCTGGAGTGTAGGCCCTGCAGGGACAACTACGGTTTCTGGAACATCCCCTGCAGGGACCGCGACCTAAGCAGGGACAGCCTGGGGAGGACCCTCGGGAGCAGGGACAGCCTGGAGAGGAACCTCGGGAGCAGGGACAGCCTGGGGAGGAACCTCGGGAGCAGGGACAGCCTGGGGAGGAACAGGATTGGTCTCAGTACGCCGCATCAGCTCTGACATGAATAGCATGACGCTAGCACAAAGGGGAGTCGTGCCTCCGCAGCTCGAGAGCCCATTTCTCCGTCTCTCCCGTTAGCCAACAAATTATGAAGTCCACCATGAGGAAGTCTGAGGAAAAATAGGCCAGGTATTGCTTGAATTCGCCACAACATGAGGCGATTTAGTCACAAACCTTGTCTCTTTGTCCATCGAATTTCTCAATTTTTCTGGTTTCTGCTGGGCCATTGTTTGGTCTTGACATTCTGTCAGGGGCTCACCAAGAAAAATGGACCCAAATGCAGAAACCGATGGCAAAAACGGCTTTATTACAATAAAACGGTTAGGTGCAAAACACAGAAAACAATGTCAAAACCCAGAACCAAACAAAGGCAGAGCTTAAATACAAACCAAAGGAGACCAATAAACCAATCAGAAACAAGAGACAAAAACAAGGTAATAGGGAGCAAGTGCAAACGATACAGAAATCAGGCCCTAAACGGGCCAGGCCATGACAACAAGCGAATGAGAATCAAGCAAACAGGAAAACTTCGCTTTTGCTTGAAGTATACTGGAGCCTTAACCCTTGGCCCCAGCCCTTCATTTTGCTTTTCGACTTGACCCTCGAAACTGAGTCACAAGGGCAAAGGGTTGAGATCTGGCCCTACGAATTGGGACAACCCTTGACGATCCTCATACGTCATCAGTAGCCGTGGAAGGCATTGATTGATTTGACAAAATAGATGTGACAAAAAAAAAACAAAAAAACCAGTTGTTGCCGGACATTTCAAATCTCACAATACCGTCTTCTTGCGTGGGCATCCTTTTTCAGTTGTCAGCAGCCAATTGGGGAAAAGAATATGAATAAGAAGAAGGCTAGCTTAACGTCTGGGAATGCTGGTGGATCAGTTTGAGGTTTGTATAATAGACTGCAAACAAGTTGTGTTGTAGTTAGCCTATATATACATGCTAACTGGCAAGTATAGTGACTTGGTAAGTAATGCTAATGTTGGGTCAACCAGTTTGTGATATGCACGTAATGACAAATTAACGACTGTTTACTTTATCGATTTGTGGGATGATCTGTATGCAAGTCTGACAGGAGAATACCAAATACATGCACTGTGTGACTATTAACATATTTGTGCCATCTGCTTTTGGTTTCCTAGTTTTACCTCATAAAAGTCCTTCCAATCCTGACTAAATTATGTGAAATTCTATCTTTCTTTTTTCTAGACAGGTCATCCTACATCCTACATCATACCAGGAACAGGATCAAACCCCATCTACACCACCAAATAGACAATTAGAAAAGACACACACGCACCATGAATAACAGTAGTTTTTACAGGGCAAAAACAGAACCCTTTCACAGGTAGCAACATTCTGGGTAAGGATAGCTTTCCCTGTTTGGACTCACCAGTCTGTCTAATCACACTTTACGAAGAGCCCATTAATGGACACATGCAGGGTTCTTCAACTATTACCCTTAAAATAAGAATCCGTTTTTCTGACCAAAAAAATATTGCTTTATTAGTCCATTGACATATAACAAGAAAATACTTACTTTTGTGGTTTTCTTTTTTCTACCAGTGAAGTATGTCTCCATCCTGCTGGTGATTCCCAAGGCTTTCTGGGAGAATTCGCATAACCCTCGGTTTCAAGTGTGCCTCTGAAAATTCCCCGAATATCTGTGAGAACACTTGCTCCACGTCAGCATTACTTAAAGGCATCACAAGCAATGACTGAGCAAAGACGGCAAGTTATTTGAAGGCCCGGTCCCCACTGCTGTCTTTGTAATTCAGCACTTCAATCCAAAACCTCTCTGCCTGGCTGTCCTCCTTGTTTGCCCATGCATGTATGTAACAGCCTGATACTGTGTTTCAAGAGCTGTAACATTGCCAGAGTAGAGCTTTAGCATTGAGACTGATCTGAGCTGTGGTTTTAGTTGTGACAGAATGACGGTCGGACTGAAAGCAGTGATAGATTTCCATATCTGGATGTTAGCTGGAAGTCTCTGTTGCACTAGTTTGCACGCTTCCACCAAGAAGTCATAGCACCTGCTCTTCATATTTGTCCCAGCCGTGCTCTCCATTCTTGCCTCCTCCAATGACATCTTGAAGGTAACCCCATAATTAATGGCACCCACTGGTAGCAAAACACTCTGGTTAAATTTATTTTTAGCAGTTTATCTGATGTGGGGATCATTCCAGGCCTCACCACTCTGGAGATGAGAAAGTGAAAGAAAAGAAGCAAACATTCTAGCATTTTGAATGGATTGCCCCTGTCCTGCTAGAACAGCTTGTTGATTCTGCTGACTTCCTGTAGAAACGGCATTAGAAATAGCAGGTAAAGCTTGTTTACAGGATCACTGTACATCTGGTACAGGATTTCAGCATCATAACGTCTTTGGTGGTCTTTGGTTAGCTGAAAGTGAAGCCTCAGCACATCCCACTGATTGAATATGCGCAAACAGCACTCATGTATGGAAAGCCACAGAGTACCTGACATCTGTACAAGATTCAAGGGAACTTCACCAGAATTGATGAGGCTGTAGATCTTTGCATACTCGTGGCGATGAAGAGCACTGTGTGAAAAATAATTGTGAGAATGAGAAACCAAGTATTCAGTTGCGTGGGGAGTGTCGCGACTGCCTTGCTTACACACAGTTGTATCGAATGGCACACGCACTTGAACAGCCGAAGATTTGAGTTTTTCTGGAGCACTCAATTATTCTTCCCCACCATAACACTGCAACCATCTGTACCTAACCCAATGCACTTTTTGATGTCCAGCCCAAGGCTCTGTAGAAAACAGGTTAGAGTGGAGGCAATAGATTCTGCTGTCTCACCATCCAAGTTGATCAGTCCCAAAAAGGTGGACACAATGTTGTTCAGTGTCATTCTGAAGTAGCGAATTACCACACACAGTTGCTTGACAGATGTAATATCTGTACTTTCATCAATCATGAGGGAGTATTGGGCATCTCCAATATCCCCCAGGAGTTCTTTAAATATGCATGGAGCACGTGCATGGTGTATTAACGCTGTGCATTTACGTTGCATTTGCAGTTCTTTATCACAAGTAGATCCAATTAAATCGCCTAAATGGTCAACAGAACAAATGGATGTGTGACAAGCTATGTACGTAGGTTGCTACCTTCAGCTGACTAATCTGTCTTGTCTTGTGTTGCTTTGAGACTGTGAATCCTATGTCCAGTAGCCTCATTGACGAGAACGGTGCTGCATTTCTTTTATGTTTATCTGTGCTCGCATGATGGGCCCGTATTTCACACTTACAGAATCTGCAGTGCCTTTGAATCGTTGCCCACTTGAGGTCGAATCCAGTCCTTTAATGCTGTCTCTTTCTCCTACTCTTTGTAATATTTTTTCCCATTTTTTGCACACTTAGTCCCTGGCATTGTTAGTCACGTAACTCCATTATTCACGCATTATTTTTATTTTAAATGTCTCACATCACTGACGTCACTCAGTCAGAAATGTCTCATGATAGTCATTCACCTGTGTGTGGGAGAAGTGGAGGGGTAGAGAGAACGGGGCTTTGTGAACGGATCCGGACACAAGACAAACTGTCATGCACTTGAAAAACTTATTGAAAACATCTGCTTTGATGGAGCTCAGTGAAACTTTATTTAATGTTAGACATATAGGGAGCAAGTCCAAATAAGCATATACACTTTAGAAACAAGCCCAAAAACCCGCAACCCGCGACTACCAACATTTGTAAGCGACTTTTCAGAAAAACAAGCCTAAAGTCGCTTCTAATAAGCGGAACTGTCAACACTGGTTAGCTTCCAGAAAGCATGAGTGGGGAGGGGGGGGGGGGGGGGGGGGCGCCGTCGCACCACGCCGGCACTTAGCAAAAAAAAAAAAAAAAAAAAATATTTTAAAAAAACAAACCACCCAAAAAGACACAACCGAA
>JAVQIZ010004551.1:0-18016 GCA_036023535.2 Galaxias brevipinnis
TGTGTGTGTGTTAGTGTGTGTGTGTGTGTGTGTGTGTGTGTGTGTGTGTGTGTGTGTGTGTGTGTGTCAGAGAGACTTAACATATAAATTAATTGGTTGCTGTTCTTTTTTTTTAACTAACATGTCAATTACCACAAATCTCATTTCCGGTTGGATGTCAGTTTATAGTTGTACACAGGGGCAGGTAGTTGAGACAACAGGCAGGTGACACAAAGGTCAGAAGAGGGTACTCCCAGTGTCAATAGGTTTGAAGGATGTTTGTGAAATATAGAGAGAAGGAAGGATGGAAAGAGAGTGGGACAGTGAAAGAGGGAAGAAAGAAAGAAAGAAAGAAAGATTAAGTGAAAGAATGAAAGACAGAAAAACTTGTTCGCCGCACACACGATACCCCACAGACTTGGGACACTGTATGTACTCAGTAATATCAGCACAGTATTCAATGTTTGCACAGCCCTGTCCAATACAAAGCAGACAGGCAGAGAGCAGTTCAAGAGAACAGATGTACTTCTAAAAGCCAATATTGCATTCATAAACTCCAATAATGGCACTGGATAAACCCCTTCTGTTTCCTCTCGTTCCCAACCAGAGGGAAGTAGATGTGACACACTAGCTCGCCATGTTGCTGTTGTTTGGAAGAGCTGACAAGTGGCCAACGTGGTCTCATTGCTTGGCAGATTAGATCCTGTTGGACAATGATCAGAGTTAATGTATTTCAGTCAGAAGTGCTTTGCTTAAAAGGTATGATTGGCCTTTTTATTTATCGAATGAAAGGGGTAATAAGATAAAAAATTTTTTTTATAGTTTTAGAAGCTTGGGGCAAGACACTGCCCAGAAACATTACGATACACATAGTGAATGTGTGCCTATGGAGCATAGGACACACTAGCATCTAATCTGTAGAGACTGGCAACAGTAGATAGTGTAACTAAGGAAAAGGAAAGGCTGGTTGAAATTAATATTCATACCAACTTGACACATACACCCGTGGTGCAGAGACTGATGTGTTTCGCACACACCATTTAAAACAGCAGAAAGCCTTGTTAACAAGGAACTAAATGATTTCCGGGAGTGCTCGCGTGACTGCCGGCTGACGAAGGCATCTGTGGAGCAAAAATACGAGTGTCCTGCCAGATTTGCTGAAAAGCTCTTTCTGTATAATCGTATGTTTGTGAATAACTTCCTTACATTAAATTAACATATTCCGAAAACTTGACCTCACATACAGCGTTTTCTCCCAATGGCTCTACGGAAGTTATGCACTCACTCGTGTTAGGTTTTCAGGCTTTTCAAAATGGATGCCCTAAGGCCTAGCCCTATGGTTTTTGACTATCAAAGTACACGAGTATACATTGGGTCTTGTTGCCAGTGCTGACCTCCCCTTCATGGAAGTTGTCAACATAATTTCACACAGGGATGATCCCCACTACCTTGCCCCCCCCCCGCATTCAGATCCACAAGGCTTTGATAAAATAAGCCTCTGTCCATGGATGCCAGTTGGGGAGAGACCCATTGCTGCGTTGGAGTGCACCTCTGTCACGGTCAAAGGCAGCACCTTCAGAGGCTGTGGGACCGACCCGCCACTTCTGCCCATCTGTTAGACAGGCTTGTTGACAGCCAACCTCACATCAAAAAATTCAGTTTCATTTTGTGTAAAAAAAAAAAAAAAAAGTGCAAGGCTGGCGGCACAACTCTTTTTTGTTATTATTTGACATTCTTCTGTATCATGAGACAGGAGGAGAACAAACCTTTGAAGGGAATGAGAGTTGAGATTAAGGGGCTAAGCTTTTGTAGTGACATCTAAGTCAAAGTAGCCCATATAGTGAAGAAGCTATAGGAAAGTCCCCAAAGGTTTGACAGCCACGTTGTATAACAATGGTAAATGCCCTTGACAAAAGTCATCTTCGTATTTATCTAAATGACCACACCAGGATCTCTTGCAGAACGTTATTACTTATTATTATAATTATTACTCAATGTGAAGACGCTCGCAAATGTAGTTTTTCCCCGTCCAGGCTTACCCATCACAGACAGTACCTCCAAAAGAACCGTTGTCAACACATTCTTCCATGCATGCCGCCTGCCCTGTCCAAACCTTTCCAAATGTCAATAGGCGATACAGAACACAACATTATAGTAATGTAAATGTATTGCATATACATATATTAAATATTCAAGTACATACATAAACAGGATAAATGGTCAGTGAAACATGTTCTCAAATCTGCTCCCTCACTCACACTTCTTTTTCACTCGCCCACCCCTTTTCTCTCCAGATCTCACCCTCCCTTTCCTCTGCCCCCCCCTCCTTCAGTCGGTACTCCCATAAGAGCTCCCGCTCACCACAGATTGTGCCTTCTGATTACTGGCGAACGTGACAGCACGGGTGCGACCAGAGCCAGAGGGGAGGGAAAGGGAACGGCCTGGGGGCTTTGGGGGCCGCCTGTCGCACCGCCATCAAGCACCCGAAGCCAGGCAGGCATCACCAGACCCCAGCCCCAACCTCCGGCCCCCCCTCCCACCAGCCAGCTAGCTACCCCCTGCCCCCAGGCTGAATGATTTATGAGTTGAATGGGGGGATTGCATCACTGGCGTGTCTGAACACCTCTCTCTAGAGTGTTGTATTCTCAGCCGCCAGCACTCAAGAAGGGGGAGCCAAGCAGTGCACGCCTGACGGCAATGGCATTCGCTCACACAGACACACTCTACATCTGACACACACAACCACACACACACACACACACACACACACACACACACACACACACACACACACACACACACATTTGCACACAGGCAAATTCAAACGCACAAACCTACAATAGCTCACCTAGTGCGATTGAAGCAACATATGAGGCGAGAGAACCGCCAGGAGCAGTGGCTGATGCTTCAAAGGGGAAAGACAGGCCCTTGACCACCCCGGTTCAGCACAGCCCCTCCTACCTTTACTGGTGGCACCATGCTCTGTGACTGCAAATGACTCCCCGTGGAACGGACTGAGCACACAGACACACACACGCGCGCAGACACATCTCAATCATTTACTGGTATGGGCTGAAATAAAAGCACAAAAAAATTGCACACACACACACACACATTCACTCTTTTTGCTACCTCTTACTCACAGGTATACGCACGCCTACTATTTCTCACTGACTTAGACTGGGCTACGACGTCAACACAAAAAGCTGAACACAAACATAGACAAGCGGCACACTTTCATTCATCAGAAGGACAAAAGGGTAGACAAGGGGGTGTGGCATGTGTGGGAGGGGCATTCCCAGAGGGAAAGCCCTCTAGTGTGCCTACTCACCCCCCCCCCAATAAACCGCTCCATAACAAGTTTTTAGGGAGCAGGGGTGTGAAGGGATGAGGGGGTGGGGCGGGAGCATGTGGAGGGGGGGGAATTAAACATGATTATAATAGCCGTGTGTGATTCTAACCGCAGTGTGGTGCCAGTATCTGGGCTGGTTTTGTTGTTGTTGTTTTGTGTGTGTGTGTGTGTGTGTGTGTGTGTTTTCACAGTTCTAATTGGGCAAGGAAGGAACAGTCATGACAGGGAGCATCCTCTCCCACTTCCCAGGAACCTGCTGCCTAACAAAAAAAGAAATCTTTGCTAAAATGGCCCGGGGGCCCTGATGGAAAGATGAGGAGAAGAAGGGGACACGCACGAAAGAGAGAGATGCACAACGGAGGACAGGGCCACTCCTTATTGATCCGACAGTAACGTGCATCACGCGTAAATGGTTTCAGAGCCGACCGTGACACCGTTTGTGTGTGTGTGCTCTACAAACGCACGGGGGCGATTGTCTTCATGTGTCTCTTCCACCTCCTCCCCCAGGTTGTGCAACGGCTCTTTCACAAAGCAAGCGTCGGTTGGAATCCATCTAAATTGACTCGATATTTCTCCCGTCGTTGCTGGGCTCATTCAGGTTGATGAAATAAAAGATGCATGCACGCAAACCAGTAAGCCTCTAGGGGACCTGGTAAGCCTGGTATGGGCAAACAGACCACAGCTGACAAGGAAGACAAGGCTATGGGAGAGGCAGCGTCTACTGTCTACTCTGTCCTCTGACAGCTTTGCTGGGGGCGGGGGTGGGGGGACGTGGGGGGGTGGAGAGAGAGAGAGGGAGGGAGGGCGGAGCGAAAGAGAGAGAGAGATCTGGATGAAAGAAAGTACAGCGCTGTAACAAATCACAGGTGAGGCTGAACTATTCATCAGCTTCTCAGACGGACGAGGCAGTTGCCGTGAGTTATCTGTGGGAAGAAAGATTCATTTGCGTGTCTCTCAAAGCGTGCATGACAGTCTTGGATCGTGAACAAATTTTTGGGGGGGAATTTATCAATGTTCACGAGACTTTGAATGCTCCCTGTTCTTGAATCAGTATCAATATCAGTTGACATTGACTGTGCTGCTTCTTCACAGTCCCTGGGTCTGTAAAACTGAAATATGAGTAGCTTATGGCAATAAACCATCCCCATCTTATTTGAGTCCAGCTTAAGGTCTCTGTGGCTTGACTGTGTTTGGAGTGCTCAGACAAAACACACAAACACACACAAAAACACGTACACACTCAATGCACACATATACATAGCATGTCCCCTTTATGGATTGTTGCCAAGCAACATTTCCCTGATTGGTTTAGTCGGGCTCTGGCAAACACACACGCACACATTAGAGTTGCTGGGGGATCAGAGTGTGCACACACACACACACACACACACACACACGCGCGCACGCTCCTCCTCTGCCACTCCCATTGTATCACTCCCGCGGGACAGGGTAGCACTTCCAAGGCCAAGGAAGAAGGGAGTGGGGAGAATAAAGAGGAGCCGAGGAGAGCAGCTCGTTGGGTTCCACTTGCCAGGGAGGCAGCTCTTTGTCACAGGTGCTGGCTGTGCCGAGGTTCATCCCAGGGACAAGCCTCTATAAATGGCTTCCAGGATCGCTGCTGGCCGTTTGACCATGTTCACGGTTGGTGAGCTCCCAATGCAAATAATGTTACCGCACTGTTTGATGTGGATGGTCGGCATTCAGTTCTTGGTGTTGAAAAGCATCAAATTGAACCTGAATAGGCTGATCATCGGCCTCCGATCAGGTGCACTCCTTCATTGTGTAGCCTATCCACACAACCCAAGACCCACACATTATGTCGTATCATTATATCTGTCACAATCATGGTTTGCAGCTAGTATTTTAAACATGGCCTTGAGGTGGATGATCCAAGACCACATGTGGAGACCCTAGAGAGAGCTGCTGCAGGTAAAGAGTGAACCCTGTGAGGGGAAAGGCCACCTCATGGTGTGGATGTGTGCACACAAGCATTGATTCCACAGCAGATCTCCAGCGTTTCATGTTCCCTACTTGGTTTAGCTGAATATGTATGCCGCCTTTTAATAGTCTGGAGGTGCATTCAGGGCCCGATTCGGAGATCGGAGGGAACAATATTGCGGCAATATTTCCTTCTCTCGCCTCTCGTGGGGCCATTGAAAACTAATTTGGCTTGGAGTGGTGGGTTGTAAATGTCTACCTCTTGTTCATTGCTCCTTTGAGTTGCCATTCCTGTCTGTCATTGGGAGTGGAGCCGTGTCTTGTGTAAGTGCAGGCCGTTCAGAGTACTTTTTGAGTTTGATGAATCTGAATCTAAAAACAGACGTGGGCCTGTAGTTTAACTAGTCTCCGTTATTTGTAATACATTTTAGACTTCTTAGTCGGCATAAAGGTACCTATATAAAACTGTTGATTACATTACCCTAAAGTTTTTGAATTATATGGAATTCTTACCCCAAAAGCTAAAATATAAATATACAAAATTCCATCTACATCTAAACTTATAATATGATTAGTTTAGTAGGTTTACTGGACCTAGCTTATAAGGCACATTCATTATAATATTAACAAATAATATGTATGCATTATGCATTAACCAAGCCTCTATGACATATTTCAAAGATTAGACATAGATTAGAAAATTGGGTTGTTTACAAAAATTTATTCATACAAATCTTACAACACTTTCATGACATTTAGAAACGATCAACTCCCATTAGGACTCCTGTGTGTATAACGATGTTACTTTACTAAGATTCACTTTTTTTAAACACATAGTTTTAGTTCAAGAGAAAAACGATCACATTAAAGTAGTAAGGCGTTTGGCGCTTTCCAGAAATATCAACAACAGGCTTGGCGATGACCTAGACACACGTCCCTTTGTGTCCAGGCACCCTCTGATCTGAGAATGGAGATGGACATTACTGGAACTTATGATTATGAGTGGGGCTAGTTTTAGTAAGTAAGTCAATTCATTACCAATATCACACAATCAACAAACACCTTTGAAATCAACATTAAACACTGTCATTGGTTCACAAATCTCACAGACACTGAACACAAACATTTTTTTGCCTGCTCCATCAACATATGGATTCTATAATTTTTACTGAATAATCCTTGGCCATGCTTTAAACGTCTAATTCTATGCACGGTTCCTTGGTAATGCCAAGAAGAGCTATTAAACAAAATCGTAGTAAGTTAAATGTAAGCTAACGGACTGCAGCATTGTAGGGCCACTTAAATTGCCATCTGTCATATGTGGCGATTTTTTTCTCATGTCGAAGCAAGGCACCAAAGCCAAAAGCTGTTTCTACCTTTCATACTAACATTCACATTGACACAATCACTCATCTTATCTCACTCAAAGAGTTTGTTTACTCCCTCTTTCTCTTTCTTTCAAAGAAACACACACACACACACACACACACACATAGATACACACACACACACACTTACACACACACACATGCTCACACATGCTCACACACACGAGCCTGCGGGAGAAAGCCAAATTGAAGAAAGATTGTAGTGATCGTTTGCATGGGGACGCAGGCCAGATATTGAATTGCATGGTGCATAAAGCTGTATTTGCATAATACTGAATAAATACATAATACATCTCCATAATAAAAGTCATGAAGACCCCCCGCTGAGAGGCCTATGCTTTGTGTAGACTTCCACTCTAGCGTAATAGCCAAGCTTAACGTGTGGGACCATTGTCCACTAGTTCTGCCATGTTGTCACTGTCCCCTAATGTGATGGACTCGCGTGGCTTCCAAAGTGATGTGAATTCAACGTCTGACACCACTTCCATATCAGACCCATTGACCCTGGTGTCACTCTACACTTCGGAGCAGGCCTGGAGCTATTGTTCGCCTCCATGGCTGCTCGCTTGGCTCCTTAACCAGGTGTGACGACCTCTCTCAGGCTTACGGCTACACCCAACTCCTTACGCAACAGGCTCTCTCTCTCTCTCTCTCTCTCTCTCTCTCTCTCTCGCTCAGTTTCTCTTTTTCTCACCCGTCTCTTATTCACCACCTCCTTTTAGTACTTGCCATTGACTTGCCTCTCGACATCACACACTTCTCTCAACACTCGCACTCCATAGACACTTAGCACAGACTGGCTTTATCACTACAACAGCGTACCACAGTAAAAACCAACACGCTAGCACTACGCAAACAAGTCATCATAAATGCTACCAGGACAAGGCAATCAGCAAGGGGTTTCCAGTGTCTCTTCTATTATGATATCCACAATGGAAATTGGGGGTGGGGAGATTTCAACAAGTCAGTGCAGTACCAGTTTCTACCACCTTTCACCCTGGTGTTGAAATAGACTAAGCGTGACCCACCATCTATACCAGCACAAAAGCATGCAGATAATTAGCAAGGAGTCAATCTCTACATGCACCAGTAAATAAGACAAAAAAATCACAAAGTTATAGTTACCTAACAGCTTTGTTTACACAACGTAACTGCCTTTTCTTTATATACTCCACTGCCTATGCCCTATGTTTTGGGGTTGAACTACTCTGAAGTGTTTGTTGGTAGTGATGTCCAAACTTGACCAACAGTTGAAGCGCATAAGACTACATTTCAAATGAGAATAATCCAGATAACACAGACCATTGGGATGAATATGCATACTATAGTGTATAAAAAACAGATACAATCATTCTTAAGATATATTTAGACATAGCTATATTTTCTGCCGATAAAGTTGTTTTGAGACGAGTGAGAAAGCGGTGCATGACCACTGTCACCGACCATTTTTGGGTTCCACACAGTCTCCAGACTACTGTCAGTCAAGGAATCAACCCCCATCACAACTGATGCCCATGCCCTTTGCCACACAGCTCTCTAAATGAGTGACAGATTAGTGTTCGCCCCTGTGTCTGAGACAGAGGGTTTGTCAAGCCAGAAACAACCAAAGTCATGAACCCAATTCCCTCCTACCTAGAGGGAGCTTGACAACCCCAACGGTCACCCAATCAAAAATCGATTCAGAGAGGGTTTAGAAGAGGACATCGATAATTTGATATAAGGATATGCCTTGTAGGGCATGCTCACTGCTCACTGCTTCTTTGGGCCTGCTTGGAAAACAAACAACACTAAAAAAATAGAACGTTGGTTACAAAAATAAGTATAACATTCAATACTTTGATTGTCTTTTAAAATCTATTTATTTTCTGCATATGTAGATGACTCTTAAGATATTTCAAGCGCATAATGTTGAAGGTGCACAATTATATTTTTCTAATTTCTTTTTTTTGGTGATTTTGTTTAGTTTCCAACATGTTGACATGAAAAATAAAATATTGGTCCACAAAGTATAACTGTGCGGTATCAAGTGCTTTTGTACAAAAAGAAAAACAATATTATTATTAAAATATTCATTTTAATGGCTTTACTTCATACATAAATACAAGATTAAAGAACACAGGCGCAATCCACTGTTTGGTCAGTTATAGAATGACTTTGATTTTACGATTGGATATATACACAGGAGGGCAGTTTGGGTTCTCTAACAAGGCTACAAATAGGCAAGACGACGTCCTTTGTTCCTAACTCTCTGTCTGTACCTTCTTCCCAGGACCGCTGCGAGGTATTTCTTCACAGCCATCTGTTTTCGATAGCGACTGTAGCTGTCGGTAAAGATCCCGTCCGAATGCCTTTTGGATAAAGGTTCCGATTCGTCCTCCATACTGCTCTCTTCACTGAAAAACAAGATCACATCAAATTCCCGTTTTAGGGTATCACTCAACAGATAACTGCTGCCGCAAGTATATTGTGCTTGTCATCTTAATCAGATAATCCTACCAAGATTGCATCTTAGACTTTTAATAATTGGCAACCTTTGAGAGAACTTAATCAATCTTGTAATAATGTATTAATATACATTTCCTTTTGGGAATAAATCGTTCGTTGTTTAAGAAACTGCGATTGAAGCCCTAATATAATTCATAAATTATTAATGTGAATCACATGTATTTTGACGCATGTAAATAACCATATATTATGACTGTTGAACAATAGGCCTGCCAATAATTTGATTAGCCTATGTGATTTTAAATTGGTTTCTCCTCCCCTTATTCGTTTACATACGGGCTTATCATTAAAACATATTCATATTGCAACATCAAAACAAACAGTAAATAGGCATAGAAAATATTTAGACAATTTGATAGAAAAAAATACACTCACAAAAACGGAACAAGACAATGGCAAAGAGTGCACGAGACAACTATGAGCTGCACCCTGAACTTGGGCAAGGAGAACAAAAAATGATGACGGCAGGTAAACGCTTAAAGAAATGCCCTTACCCTACACGTATTGTCATCAGAGAATGCAGATATTGTCTTGCTGTTAACTGACCCAGGATCTCCCTCAAGGCTCTATCTAATTCTTCCTCAGCATGCCTCTCTGTTCTGAGATGATAAAACGCCAAACACAGATCAGTGACCAAAAAGCGCAAGACAAAATGATTAAATATAGCCTAAAATGTCCCTCTCATATGAATAATTAACGGGTCTGCTTCAGTCTTACTCTTGGGCGCCCTTTTTTCTATATAGGCTAAAGCCCACTATGCCAATAAATGCCGAACGTCTCAATAACATTTTAGGAAACGTAATATGAAAATAACATTGAACAAATAACATATGATGAACTCTGAAAAACAAAGCAAGCAAACATTATCGAAACGGCAAAAAAAGTCATTAAAATGAAATGTTCACCCACCACTATTCAGGCTACATTTTATAGCAAGATGCGTATTTACCTTTTCTCTGGGGGATAGTATAATGTGTACAGGTCGTCGTCTAAAGACGGTGGGCTTCGTATAGAAATTTGATCGCTGTCAAAACCCATGTCCGGTAAGGAATTTCCATCTTCGTCAAATGCGTCGTTTTCAAGTCTGCAAATAAGAAAATATATTTTATTTTGGTTCGAAGCACATTAGTAAATTGAACTATATTATTTGAGGATACATTTTGTTTGTGCTGGCTACATGCTTATTTGAATGAGTCTAGTTCCAAAAAGAAACAGAAAAAATTATTCAAACATACATGAGGAAACGAAAAAAAAAAAAATGTTATGGCAAGATATTAAAAGGGAAATTATTATATATATATAAACGAATTATTCGGTGCTGGCCAATGACTGACCAGTATACTTTAACATTCAAGATGTTCGACTATTAAACAAAATAAAAAAACAAAAAAAATGCAGTGCAATGCATTTAGTCTATGGGCAACAGATCATAAGCATTCATTAATAATTCAAAAGTCAAGACAAAGCCTTCCAAAAAATAGGTTTAGAAATTCGCCCAAAGCCATATGATTTAAAGGAAAAACTCTCAGTGGCTATGAAATTAGGGGGAATGATGGTATATGGTTAATTTATGGATGTACTTTTCTTTTTTTTTAATACAATAAATCGCATAAGGATACAGCATTCCCATTTGCTTTGCCTCTACTCTCCATAGTGACGCAATTCCATCGTCATCCCAAGATCTATCCGCTGCTCTGATGCGCTCTCATTTTAATAGGGGAAGTTCTATGCAGCATCCCATCGGACAAACACTTAATATTCCCAGTTTTCATACTGAATCCATGATAACTTCTGATAATTATTTTCCAAAAAGTAATTGATTACTGTTTGACTCCATCCATATACAAATACGTGCAGTGTCTACTAAAACATACATTTCTAAGAAATAGTAATAGAAAAATATAATAGAAAAAATATAATAGAAAATGGACATGACTACAATGCAATAATGCATATACATAAAAGGACATAATCATCCAGTAATTAGAATGTAATCAGATTCAAACGAACAGAAAGTATTCAAAGCGTTGGTTAAAATTGGCGGAGTCTTCCATACATAAAAAAAATGCATCCACCTACCTAATCTTAGGGTAACTTAGTCCCATAGGTGTGCAGTAGACGCTATAGTGCATTATGATTCCGTAGATGAGCAAGACTAGAGTCGCTTTACTCGACTTGGCCATGCTGTTGAAGAACGAAGAACAGAAAACAAAGTTAGAAGGTGAAACCGTCTATCAGCATGCTTTGAATTAATATCCTACTGTTTTACTTATCTAACCAATTCATTCTTACAATAAAAACCCTGACAGCAAAACTGAAACAAAAATTGGAAAGGCATGTAGACTATATTATCCATTCATACACATGTAGGATTAAATCACAAACAACGTCTGCTTTATCCAGTCCTTTTCATAAAACTTTGGGAGTGTCACAGATGCGACACTAAATCCATATCCATTGATAAGGCAAAGTAAAAGAAAAAGCAGGTGTCCAGGTAAAAAGCAACAAAATCCATAACTTCAAATCTTGTTCCATCATAGCATTTCTCCAACTTTCAACCAATTCCGTTCAAATTGTGGCTGCATTGAAAGACCGAAGACGTACCTATAGCAGAGAATGAGGAGAGTAGTGCAGGGGGATGTGATCCGGGCGCGGCTGTGGTAGTGTGTGAGATAGCTTCTTTCTCACGGCACCTCGTTCTTGGCTGAAGCGCCTCTGCCGTTTCCTTATGTGCCCCTCAGTACAACATATACCGCACTTTTATACACAATAGGTGACTAAACGATTTGTTGCACAAACAAAAACCTCAATGGAAAAGAATTCCAGCGCCGTCTACATAATCTTTGTTCTAAACTTTTACTCCTGCGCTCTGATTGCCTCGGATTTTTATCCATGTATCGTGAGCCTTGCCTTTTTTCAGTAAGTCACATTAAGGATGCTGTAGACGTCATCAAGCCTTCCTCCAGGAATATAATAGTACAGTTCCTTCCTCATCGATGCACCCGTCAGACTCATCCCCCCACCCTTCTCTCAAAGTTTACTTCAAACATAATTTTCCAGAAAAGGGCGAATGCATACATTCATGAACTTTTCACAAAACGACGAGGTGGTCAGCACAAATCACTAACTGCTACTACAATGCCTCCTACGCGTCATCAATAACTCCATGTAGGCTTTTATTATTGTAGCCTGGGCCCCTATACGGGAATATGATTAATCTGAGTAATAGTGAAAACGGACCCAAAAGTTATGCTATTATGAACAAAGACGAAAAGTTATACTGTGTTTAAAGGTCTCCTTGCACATCCACTCTTCTAAAATCAATTTCATAGGAGCTGTCCAGTGCTGAATTTACATAAAAACTCCGACTTTTTTCACAATGATTGTGTAGGCCTATATCTCCAGGGCTGAACCGGCTGAACGTGAATGGAACGCAGCCAGTACTCATGCCTGGGCAACCGATTCGCTCCAGAACGTGCCAAACGGTTGTTTGCGACGAAGCATGTGCCCTTTGTTGCCTTTAGTAAATTAAAATAATATTCTCAGCATGGCAAAATTAATAAATACCTGCATTATTATACTGCTACAAATAATAATATAAATACACTACTAGTAGTTGTAGTAATGATACAAATAATAATAAATATATAATAACAATTGATAGTTATTGATTTTCATCCTGACCTGGGACATTGAGAGGCAGAGCTGCTCAAGGCTTATTCAGCCCAAAGAAAAGTCGTTGCTAGCCGCAGCTCAAGCTTATCGCCCTCTTGGCGTAGTACAACCCAAGTGATAAAGGAGGACGAGTATAGGAAAAAGATTAGGAGGAGGGAGCCTAGTTTGCGTTTCAAATTATACCTAATATGGTGGCACCAAAACCATTTTGATGGTCTTCATTTTAGATGCAAGGGGAGGGGAAATATGTTCAACTCTTATATTACCCGTATTGGCTATTCTCGATTTATGAGTAGCGGCCTTTGAAGAATGCAACGGGGATTTGCAGTGTCCCTTGACTACATGCCTGCATGATGATTTTGTAAGGCGCGTGACGCATGGCATACTCAATCTCAGAGGAATTAATTAGAGCGTGTACGTCCTTCTATTGGCCTGGACGCGAAAAAGACAACATGTAGCAAATGTCTTAAATTCGTTTCTTAACGTATTGGCATTTTTCATAATATCAGTTTACAGTAGTATTTATTATACTGAAAACGAATGATGAAGTGAATGATTGGCATCAAAGTTTAAGTCAAACCTTAGGCCACACGTCAGCGACGTGTAGGCTATTCTGACGCATAATGACGAATTCGCACGCACAGGCATCGTGAGATGTTCAACTTTAGCTTTAGGACGTGATTCAAATAAATAGCATGTTTGCCTCTCTTAGACTGAAGTGAAGACCACATGTTGGAGCTGGAATTCGGAACCTCACCAAGACCGGCTCAGTGTTTTGAACTAACGGCGCCATCGCGAGGAACAGTGATAGACCTGCAGGCTGTCCTCTTTTTCCTTGTTCTCGCCCACACACATTGTGCTAGCAGTTTAATCTAGGCACAATATTAGTTATTTATGGTCAATCTAGAATTGGTCAACTGAGTCGGTCAGTAAAAAAGTGGAAATTGTGAAATAGCCTATTATTCGGTAAAAATTATGATTTCTCTCAGATTTTGATTAGTAAACGTGTTTACTAATTATAGAGCCTATTACACACAGACCTTCACTGCATGGCTATTTTACATTCGTTTTCCACTTGCACCTATCTGAGATGATGTGTTTAAAGTTGTTTACGAAAAATCTATGCTATCGTAGACTAGGTAAAGGTAAATTACTCTTCACTTTGTATCGTCCCTCTTTAAAAACCTGTAGCACTAGAGTGGGGATCCCCGACACTCAAAATAGCCAACAAAGTTGCTGATGGCTATCAACATACAAGCATCACTGATTTGAAATGTTTAACATACAGAGGGAGACACTTGTCTTGTCTGCCACCTTAATTATAATCCCATATCTATACTTTAGCACAAGCATTTTATAAGCATAACAAATTATTTTTAAATTGGGAACATTTTATTTTTTGTTTATTTACTCTTTGATAACCTAAGAATAACAATGTTGTTTAGGCATATACTCAAATCACCTCACCAAACTCTTTTCTTGATAACTGTTACAATAGTTAATCGATCATCTAGTTTAATGATGAGTTTCAGCCCACCTGTATTGACAACAAAAACAAAAACGCTCTAAAAACTAAAAAAGTGATGGCACATGGGGGAAACATGCATGTTAAAATGTAAGCGTTGACTAATTTATCTTTACAATAAAACTAAATATTTTTGAGGTAATACATTCTAGAAAACTTTGCAGTTCATCATGTCACCAATATGTCAAAATGTACATATAACCAGAGTAGGACAAAAGTTTTTCTTTAGCAGAGCAATCAAATATCTAAGGTCAGTAGATGTCAGCATTGCACCAGCTTCATGCACTTGGTTGATAGTATTAAATATTTTTGATGCATTATGCACATTACAAATTAATTACAATGATTTAATTCATTGACTTGTCCCTAGATATATCCTTATACCGAAATAGTTTTAACCATATAGCGATATTGTACTTATATCATGCAGTGTAGAGCTCTATCTATGTCAAACTGAGTCAAAATTGTCTAGAGAGGGCGCCAGACACCTAGTACGCGTTTTTCTGAAATTTTGTGCTAAATGCTATAATAAACTGTGTAAAATACCATGTGATAACAAATCTAAATGTGTTCCTTGCCAAATACGGACCAAGGGTAGAATATTTATTCCTAATTATATTAAATATGTATTGTTTTCATGCTGCTGAGATTAAGAGTCACTTAATCTACCTACCCCAATTTAAGCCTTGCCTAGTGTCGGCCATATTGCTGGTTGGGCACAAGGGGGGGGGCGGGGGGGAGCATTCAGTTCAATAGAGGGATGAGTTCTTCCTTCCTTGGCCTCATCGGCTCCGTGCTACACGTAGCTATTGTCTCATTGCGAGCTTCGCCGGTTATTTCGGGGCGCACTGCGTGCATGCAGTGATTTCCTTACACTTAATTCACTTTCTGGGCTAACTTGCTCTTAAACTACAAATAAACAAAACACTGATTTGACTGGATTTACGTCCACACTTGCGGGTTTTAAAGATTTCCACATTAGATTTGGAGGTTACAAAGTAGCCTAGCCCTATGCCTTCTGGCATGGAATCCTGATGGGACAGACCGTGGTCTGAGATTTTACTTTGAAGATTCAAATTATCGGTGTTTCATTTCGGATTGTACACTAAAATTCCACGGATAAAGTAATTGAAGACGCATGTAGCCTAACTCAAATTGAAGAAAGGTTGCTTTGTAAGGTAAGAAATGTATCCTAAAGCAGTCGAACTGAAAGAAGTGGACTAGGGCCTTTGTTTAGTACTTTTGTAAAGTTGCAAGGGAGCCAGACACTCAGGATTTAAAATATGGTGGCTTTCAGCTGGTATGGTTAGATCATTTAGAACAAATGCTAAAAATTACATTGTTTATTGATTTAACAAACCTTTTACAGAGATGTCTCTTATTTAATGTTTTCCAATTCGTTTAACTGTGTTGTACCTTGTTCGGGACATAGGCCGGTGTATGCTTTTACGTTTGATCATGTAAGTCACCGTTTTATAATATATAATGGGACTTTAGGTTTTAAGGACCAGACCTAAATAGATTGGCATGTGCAAAGACCTGCACAGTGTAGGGGCTAACCCTGATATTTATTGAACTGAAAGCACATTGTTATTTATGCATTCTGATACTAAGAGTACATGTGCTTGAGTTGTGTGGCCAAGAGTGAGAAAGAGACTGAGGGAGGGTATGTGTGTGAGAGATAATAGGCCCAGTCTGCTGTAAAAGGCTTGTCTCTCCTGCATCCTGACCTGACAGACAGATGGACATGTCTGCTTTAAAACACACAGCTGGAAGTGACCTGACCTGGGCACTGAGGGGAGGCAGTTGGTAGGAGAGTGAGGAAGGCAGACAGGTGGCTTTTGTGGTAAGACAGGGACTCGTGGTTCTCACCTTTTTCTCTCACCAATTAAAGGATTCCTGTCTGCTGTGGCACGTTCTCTTTAAGCGGCCTGTTTGTATCCAGGACACTGGCTATTGGATAAAGAAGTGTCTGGTGTTTGCCACAGCTAGTAGGTCTTCTGTAGTTTTGTTTTAGTGATAGTTTGTGCAGACTTTGCTGCTATCTTAAATTTAGTTTGCCATGTTAAACGTAATAAGCTACTTTCTTTTGCCCGTTATTGTGTGTAATACGAGTTTTAGTTTTATTTTTAGACTCGAGACACAGTAACCCACAAGATATCTCTTGAGTTGAGAATCAGGAGGAAGTTAACACTCTCTAGTTTAGCCTCTTTGCTTGTCTTTACTGGCTAGGAAGAGCAAGGAGAGCTCTCCTATTTGTGTGCTAAAGATGGCTCTCTTTTCACTCCCTTCTTCATCTTTTATCTTCCCTCTGTAGAGCCTTAGACAGACACAGCAGGTGGCCTCTGTGGTATGAATGGATTCGGAAGGAAGCCCCACCACCCCCACCCCCCAAGTCTCTCTCTCTCTCTGTCTCTCTCTACTTACTGTGATTGACAGCAGTGACAGGCTGCCATGACGATTTAACCATTCCACCATACGGAGAGAGTGCCAGGGAAATGACAAAGTTACAGTTTAATAGCGTGGCCTTAGCATCTCTCCCTGTCTACGCCTGCCACTTAGTAAACATGTCTGTTGTCTTTAGTTCCGTCGTGTTTTTGAATGCAACTCCTTTACTGCTATTGTGCTACTTGGTTATGGCTGACTTGTATTGCTGGTCTGCTTGTTCACCCAACACTAGACACCATCTTGTAACCTTCCACTGGTCCACCTCAACATGTGCAGGCTGGATTTTATCCTCGCGTTCAAAGATGTCCTTTCCTTGTCCAAACTCGCACCTATTTAGTGGATGTGTGTTCAAAACGTACCGGAATGAAACTCTAGGCGCTATCTACATCTCTGCTGCAAATATTGCACAATCCAGCAGCTCAAAGGTTGCCGTTGCCTCACCCTGCCTTTTCAAGGTTAGGCATTATCTTATTAACGGGAATGGCAACGTGGGACATTGGTCACGTCATACACTGGTTCCTGTTGAGTGCACAGCGGAAACTCTTTCCCGGCTGAGAGCTCTCCCTTTGCCACCTCGTCCAAGGGCAGTGTCCCGTACTCCACCTCTATTGGGTCTCATTCACATCCACTCATCGTATAGACAGATAGTCATCCCATGGTAAGAACAGGATCATGAAGAGGCTGGCTGTGGGATCCAGAATCTGTCGGGACGTACGCCCATCAAGTTTGGTTAACCTGAAGATGCCCAGCTTAGACCCATTTGAACACTTGATCTGAGCTTACCAGTTTGCATTAAGCAGGTCAGATTTGTAAGCCAAACGCTTGGACTGACAAATAATAAGCAGTGGACTGTTAGTGTTAACCTTCTTTTGTTTTCTACTCTTCTCTACTCAATACTTTCTATTTATTTCCTACGGATTCTTTTTCTAACCCTCTCTCCAAGCCCAGTCCCCAGCCATGGGATTCTCCTGCTCCTCTCCCACTCTCTCTCCACTCCACCATTGTGTACTGAGGCCCACTGGGAGGGAGCAGTCCCTTAATCTGACATGGCATCACTAGCAGTCTGGCACTAAGCCTGCCTCCTCGCATGTCACATGGCACCAAATAGGATCCGGTCCCCAGCACTCGTGTGAACACCCCTGCCGTGTGTGTGTGTGTGTGTGTGTGTGTGTGTGTGTGTGTGTGTGTGTGTGTGTGTGTGTGTGT
>JAVQIZ010004553.1:0-15924 GCA_036023535.2 Galaxias brevipinnis
CCCCCCCCCCCCCCCCCCCCCCCCCGCCCCCCGCCGAACTAACAGCTTTATTTAAATGATCTTTCTTCCATTTATTCTTAAGCACTAGTGAAGGAGCCATTTGAGCTAAAATAACGCACATATTTTAGAACTTCAGAGGCAGAAATAAATCATATAAGAGAAACGAATACTGAAAAATAAAGATTTACAGACTAAATAAGTTTGGTAAAGTAATATAAATATATATGACAATAACAATAGTTGCCGGGTTACATGCAAGAAGAAGCTTTAGATAAAATGATAAAACCGTGAACTTCTACTTATGGACTCTAGCTTATCAATAACTAGAATATGTCTGTCACATACTTTGTGTGTCTGAGCTGTACTCTTTTTGTTTTGTTTTGTTTGTGTATTGTGCCAGTTCTAGTGGCATGTGTTTGATCTGTAAAATGGAAAATTTAAATAAAAACAATGATAAAAAAAATATATATATATATATATATATATATATATATAACCGCATCACATACATTGTGTGTCTCAACCTCAAAGGCTTGGCTCTACTTTGGCTTGTTTGATTTCACAGTGCCTTATGAGAGCATCTTACATAACCCATGATGTGGAAGGTAGGGAATGGTTACGGTTTGTGAAGAATAATCAGAGGGCAATTATCTCAGGGAGTAAACAGGAATAGTTATATCTGTGGTACTTTAAAATGGGGTTAGGGTACAGTGTCATGCAGCGCTTTCATAAATATTTTATAGAAATGGTGTGAAAAATCTCAAGACAGCATGCATTTGGTTTCGCTCTATTCGAATTCACCTTGTGGCATTTTGAGACAAATGAAAAAAAAAATGTACACTGTTGAGACATGAAAGCACCATGTAAAGACATTTGTTGTGAGTGTTATGTAACCCAATTGAGCATTTTTCTTTCGCAGCGGTTGTCATCACAAGGAGCTGTGAGGGAGCTGCATGGTTTTGCTCAACTAATAACGAGACCTTTGCACAAAGGGGAACAAAGAGACTTCCTGCCATTACTTCATGCCTTTGCATGGTTCTGTCTTAGTATCCCTCTTTGAAATGGATTGTAGCAATTGTGTCTCTATTCGTTTAAATGGATTGCTTTCCTGTTGCGCACAGTGGCTTAACAATTTACCTAGAGTGGGTTTGCTAGTCGACTGATTTTAAAGCAGTCTTGTCCAGCATGGCTTGCCATTGGCCAATGTGCCCACATTGCATCTGGATGCTGAAGACCATGCAATCACGCTCACTACAATTCAACTGCAGCTATGGCCATGCATATCATAGGGTTGTTTAAATTATTAATGGATCGTTAATCAGGATTTTCATCTGATTCATGGGGATGGTGAGGCATGTATCGTTTCTGCCTGTCTTACCTTTACCAGGATGAAATGTCACTAAATATATCTATTGATTGAACAATTATACCCGTGGCCTCTATACTTGAATCTATTCAATAAATCTTTTAATTCCTGCACAATGTTCAGAAAGACATGATAAAAATATTTGTTTCAGGAATTTGGAGTGACAAATCAAAGTTAGTTCCAAGATGATTTCTTGAGTTTTCAAACAAGTCAAACCGTTTCAACAAGGCTGGGTCACAGGAGGGAATCCTGTCAGTCCCTCCAATTTTGCGACTGATGTTCTCCGTACTCTGGCTTACAACCAATTTGTGTCAGTAGATGTCTTTGGTCAGTTGTAAACAGCGAAAAGACTTATATACCAAATAAATTATAGTTTACAGTTCTCTGGCCTAATCCTATAGATTATTCACCCTCTTTGATGTTCCTGTCATAGTATCCAGACAAACTGACATGACAATATTATCTTGTGTTGACTGACATACAGGCAAGACACGCACTCAAGCTGAGAGACACGTTTGAAAGCTACAAATCTAGATCAGATGGAATAACTTGCAAGGCACGTTGAACTATCATCAACAATCCTGCTTTGTCTAAAGAATATATATATTGTAAAGCTGACTATAAGCATTACAAATACTAAATGTTGGAATTTAGGACTAGCAGAGGTCTTTCTTGTAATATTTTAATATACTAATATATACATTGATCAGCCATTACACTAAAACCACTGACAGGTGAAGTGAATAACACTGATCAACTTGTTACAAAGGCACCTGTCAAGGGGTGGAACATATCAAGCAGTAAGTGAACAGTCAGTACTTGAAGTTGATGTGTTGGAAGCAGGAAAAACGGGCAAGCGTAAGGATAACTTTGACAAGGGCCACGTTGTGATGGTTAGACACCTGGGTCAGATCACACTGCAAAAATTGTTAAGGAATGGTTTGAGGAAAATGACAAAGAGTTCAAGGCGTGGACTTGGCCTCCAAATTCCCCATATCTTAATCCAATCCAGCATCTGTGGGATGTGCTGGAACAACAAGTCCGATCTTTGGAGGTCCCACCTTGCAACTTACAGGACTTAAGGATCTGCTGCTAAGGGCTTGGTGCCAGATACCACAGGACACCTTCAGAGGTCTTGTGGAGTCCATGCCTCGATGGGTCAGAGCTGTTTTGGCAGCATGAGGGGGACCTACACAATATTAGGCAGCTGGTTTTAATGTGGCTGATCTGTGTATGTCAGATGGTTTCATCATATACAGATCTTGCAGCAGCAGGTATTTGTGACTCAGACTAGAAAAATAGGAAATTGCAGCATTGACTGGGGACAGAGAAACATGCATACTGACAATATCTCATTTTTTTTTATGACTCTTGGCAGTTCATATTTACTGTGATTATCTATAATTAACTACAGGACATTTTTGGGAACATTGAGACATGCTGTCACATGTCACAGTTGCTGGGCTTCATCCCTGGTAATTTTTCAATCAAAGTGCCAAGTGGGAAAGCATCTTGATTAGGTTTATGCTCAGACCCCCTTCAAAGATTTCTGCCCTATATTCATGGCCCTACCAAAAGCCAATGAGAATAAATTATCTTGCATTCATTATATTATGAGAAAGTTGACATGTTGGCGCTGAACCTGCAGTACAGTTACTCACAACAATATAATCATACTTGTACCATTACGTCACAGTTTGGCTTACGTACAGCAATAGGATTTGTCACTTTCCAAAACAGGACTTGTGATTATTTTATGTCGTATGTTCCTCCTTACTCGTTTCATGCCTAGGGTTATGCAGCCAAGGACACTAGGTAAACTAATAACAAAACATCAACCAGAGGCTCAACCTGTAACCACTGTCCATAACATTGTTATCATGGTTTGGCAAAGGTACAGAAAGTCCCTCAAGGTTTACAAAAACTCAAGACATATGTTTAGATATCCTGGTATGATACAACTAATATGAATTAATATACAAACTTAGAAATCAAAACAACAGCTATCAGATAAACCAAGCAAATTCAGAGGCTAATCAAATACTTAGTGTTGTGACTTCGCTGTGATAAGTGGTACGCAACAACAAAGATTAAAAATATTTCTCCAAGTAGAATTTAATAATCAAATCCTTAGAGGAACTCCCATATAGTGTCTGCTCAGAGGTAATCAAGAGAAAGTCCTTAAATTGAAAGCATTGAAAGTATTTTTAAATAAGTAATGTTGAGCAAAATTATGTCAAATCTACTTGCCATTTCGCTTCTGCACTCAAATGAGTGCAGCACATCTGCGGAGAACCAAAAATAATTGTTACAAGATAAGAAATTATAATTATAAGGAAGTTTGCAGGAGCAATTTACGGTGTGAGTTATTGCAGAGTCGAAATTGTCTCTGTCTCATTTGTCACTTGTTTTGGCATCATGGAGGACACTAGCTTCAACTTGCCCAATCTATTAGAACCACCATTTATTTGGCCAAATATATTTAAATACACTCACACATACATTCCACAGAATAACCACTGCTCTCACAGCTCATGTCCTCATACAAGTCATGTACATGACTGTCAAATAGGCATCGGGTGTCTATAAGACATTAACGACACTCATCATTCTTACCTCTCATAATAATGGATGTCTAATCTAATCCAGAGGGTTTACATTTTCAAAAGGATTTTATCATAGTATTGACATATTATAAAATGCTGTTTTACAAATAAGCTTTTTTGATCTATTCCTTTCAAGGCATGACCATGGTCTTACATAAAAATCGCTTAAATATTGGATGCAAGAAACTTTGACAATCATCAAGTAAGTGCATCAAAGCAGTAGGCTAGGCATTCACTGAAACTATTTCAAACAATAGATATCGACAGTTACATGCTTGAACGGAATGCAATGCTGTAACCTATGAAGCTCTGCTTGGATCTTTTGATGGATGGGTTCATGAATTGGATACAAAGAAACACCCTTCTATCGATGGGAATGATCAAAGCTTTACAGATGTTCAAAGCAAGCATTATTAATATGATAATCTTGCAGTACTACCCTTTGGCATGTATCCTTGAGAGACAAAGGCCTGAGTTGCGGGTAGCTTTTTCCATATCAGTCCTTTTATATTTCTTATGTATTGATCAAGATGGAAGTGACGCTGAAATGGTGGGAGTCACAAAAACAGTAAATATGGTTGTCAAAAGGTAAGTTTGAGCATGACATGTTTGATTCCTATGAGCATTCTGCAGTAAATGATAAAAAAGTATTTTTGTATGTTAAACCAGTCAGCAAGTAAAGACAAACATACATCAGACATTGCACAATGTTTGATTGAACAATTAGGCAATGTTGACAGTGTCTTTTAAAAAAGGAAATGCTTATACACCATATGGAAGATGGTTTTCTTCTCCCAATACCAAAGGAATCATCTTACCCACTTACTTGTTCTTTAAATAATTGCACTTCACATCTGCAATCAAGGGTGAGGGAATGGATTTCAGATGTGAGCCAAAATAGCTTGTGGGTGCTGACCAATGTATATCCTTAATGCTATAGTAGAAGTGTCTACTATAAATATAAATTAATTGTAGAAGATGCAGTATGTTCTATCACTCTCTAGACATCCTAAACATAGAAATATGATTCTCATGTTTTTCAAATTAGTTTTTAGATCCTTCAGAACTTCACCTTGTGTTTTTAAATGTGTTCATGTATGTAAATGTATGAATGCATGTCTGTATGTATGAACGTATGTTAGAAAATAGAATTGTACTACAAAGTATTGGTTTCAGGTGTGACAAATGCATAATTCAGTTGCAGCACAGAGATAAAGTGTCAATATTGTCAGTATGTGTAGTTGACACAGTTGAACTAAAACTCAACAAAAGAAACAACTTCTACAACATTACTAATTGATCTGATGGTGGCCACAGTGCTCATAACTTGATAGTAATATGCTTATTTGTATGTGTAGTATAGTTGTTAGTCCCACTCTACTTTGAATGTATCATCCTTATTAATATCGCACAAAATTACCCTGTACTATCAGTGTTCAAATCCACTTCCGTCAAAATTAATTCTACTCACAGCTGTATGTACTGCATTTATTAGAAAGAAACAGGTCATATTATGCTTATTAGGTTTAATTTCCCAAGACCTGAAATCAATCAGTCTTGTTGTTGCTGTGATATTGGAGCTTATCATCGCCTTGTCCATTATGGCACATAGTTGCCTTGTTATTAAAGTTACCAAGACTGGCTTTGTCACTCTGTTTTCCCCAGTCCATCTGCCTGCACTCCCCTGCAGCTTCCCTTCAATTGAAACCACCGACTGCCTTTACTGCTTTGATCAGAAATACCCTGCCAATTACCCATCTACTCTCTGGATACAACCCTTGTCTTCAAACACAGCACAGAGACATTCGACAACTTACTATCATACAATATCCTGCACCAACGAAGGTTTACAACACTGACTCATATTTCCTGCTGCATGAGTAATGTATCAGTATGGTTAGATTGGTAATGAGGACAGCTGTTTGTCCACCGTGTCTATGGTGTCACAAAAGCCTCAATGACTTGTTGCTGGCATAAGAAGAATGCACTCTACTACATCAATTTGTCGTCCCATTCCTTATGTCAAACCTTTTCTTTTTGTACAGGTTTCAGACTTCTCATATTCATATGAAATATTAAAACGACTCTGCTATAGAACCAAGTTGCCCCAGCCCCGAGTGATTTAAGTGTTTGGACCCATTTCCAGTCAATTCACCAGTCAGATCCCCATGACCCTGTTTCATTTTAATTAAACCAAGGTTGGGAGAATGGATTATACAATGCTTCATTCATTTTGCTCATTGGTTTAAATGTTTTACGATGTACTTTTCCTTTAATGATATTGATTTCTCAAACTGTGTGCTCAAGCACATCCTAATCGAACACACATTCAAGCGGCACGTTTATTACATAATGTTACAGAAAATAATGCTACGGAAATGATTGTTGAATGTTTCGTACTGTTTAGTTCAAACATGCCCGGTCCATTTGAGGTATTTAAGGTAGGCTTGGGAGGATTAGGGGAAATTAAAAACCTTCAGCAATTAGGCTATTTAACAAGGAAAACAACTCACTGACAGATGTAAAATAAATAAATGTACTTATCTACTTTTGAATGAATGTCCAACCTGCAACATGCGTGCAAACACATTTGATGTGATATCTGAAATGTTATAGATTTAGGTCAAACCTTGTAAGCAAGTTTCTAATAGAAGGAAAGGAAGATACTTTTACACATACACATAAATACACGTGGAAAATGAAGCTGCCAGTTAACTGCACATACCATGTAACAACAGTAACTGGCAATTCAATACAGACATACACCCACTGTTGTGTAACAGGCAATTCTCACTGATTAACATTCTAGAAGACAAGGCTTCCCAAGGCTCAAATCAGACACGAGTCTGAATAAAATTACGTGAAATATAGCACCAGATAGCTACCCCCCAGAACCCTATTGCCTTAAACATTATTGTTTTTATTTACACTTATGAAAAGCATTGCAAGATTTCCATGAGGGAATTAATAGAACAGTGAAAACTGATCACTAACATCGAACACCATAACATCAACAATTACTGAATCAAATATATTTTGGACTTCTACAGAGAAGATTTATTATTCAGCACGCAGTAGATTCATTTATTTATTTATTTTTATATAAAGTGTATTTTACTTGGTGTACTCAGACAATTGTAATGATGAACCAAGCCATGATGAATAGACACATTTTTTGTTGTTGTTGTTTGACTTTCTATGATGGCTTTGCTGCTGTGCAAAACACTTTGGATTACTCAGTTGGAAATAATTGCTTTGAACCTCTAGTAAATGGTTGTTTTTATATTCTTGTCTCTATGTACCAGCTAGAAAGCCCTTTAAAGTTCAACAATAATGGAGACAGCTTTTTACAACTTAATTTTAAGTCTTACATGTATACCTTCATTGTGTGTTTGCAAGTGTGCAAATGTGTATCAGTAGATTTAGAGCTTTTCAGATTTTCTTTGGTGGTGTGACTCGGCAGAATGTGTTGTCATAGGAACACTGATTTACACCCTCTTGTCGGGTTAGAACAACCAAGGGTTGGCAAGTTACTGGGTAGGCCCAATCTATATTCTTAAAGGTCATAGCAGACTTCAAGAACAGCTGCCACTCAATGGGGAAGATAACAGCGTTTATGATATGCTGGCCTCTTCACATTCACTAAAGGATTTTAGATCGAATTATAACTACTTTTGGTTGATTTGGAGTACTACCCAGAGAACTAACTTGGTCATGAACATGTGAAAATGTATGCATTAGACTGAAGTCTTGGGTAGGACAAGTTTGAATAAGTTCCCTGTAGCATTTTCTAACCTGAAGTTATATCATTGTCGGCAAAAACTATTTTATGGGGCAGGAGCATGAAAACAAAATGTGGATGTAGAACAAAGACAAATAAATAGCGATACCAATAAGCTAGTATGCACTGACTAAACCTTTTATAATACAACAAAGTTCTATAGTCTTAATTTACTAAAGACAGTCGGTCTTATGCATGTTAGGTTTCTGCAAGTCATCGGTTGACTGATTCAACTGCCATTTACTGCACACTAAGTGAGCCTTCCCTTACAACCCTTGACCTATAATCAGACATTCAATGAACACATACGATGCAAAATTTTACTTGTGATCAACCTTAGCTATGAATTAGCATATTTTCTGTCTTTGAGGACAATCTGAATACTCAGGGGGAAAATAATCAATGTAAGAGATTTGTTATGGACATCATAGTCATACCACAGAAAACCACACTGAGTCACCAGTACCTAACTGAGACTGGGATATACTGTATTTAAACCTTTCTGTTCACAACCATTATAATAGCAAAGTTGAGTTCACGGCACACTTAAGGAGATAATTGACAAACATAAAAAAATATGCTTCACATTTCATGACATACTGTACATACAATAGGCATTCATGTTTAATTTATAGACTGAAATACTGAGCATGAAATCATAATTTAACAATTGGAACTACATGGTGCAGACATAGGTTCATATATATATAAATCATGCTATGCTTCACTACAAAACTTTTTACACATTGGGAATATACACAACTCTGCGAAAGCCCTCTCAAAATGCAGAGTATGCAAAAGCATCAGTGCTGTGCATGCTATTGCTTTTAGTCGAGTATGAAAAATAATATAGTTACATTATATTCACAACATGTGTGACAGATATTTACAGAAGATTCATCTAGAGTCAGACAAGCTCTTTAAACTGATGTACATTGTGCTAACCACTGTGGTTTCATCCTGCATGGACTGCTTCATATCGTTCTGGTTCCCGCACATCCGTGCCACTAGTCTATTAGGGAGCTTCCCGCTGAAGATCAGGTAGATGCAGGGGTTTGCACAGCTGTTCAGACTGGCCAGCAGCATCAGAATGGTGAAGATTGCACCTGGAAATCAATTAATTAACCAAATTAATTATAAATTAATCTGCTTTCCACCACATTATTAATACGTTTAATTGCATTATAATGGCTATTAATAGACCTTTAATAAAATAAAATAAAAATATTTGGTCAATTTTCTAGTTTACAAATTAATGTTCTTACTTTCAGTCGGTGCCTCTACGTCCCACACAGACCACAATTGGACTGTGAAAAAGGGTGTCCAACATATTATGTAGGCAAGGACAATAACTACGGTCATCTTTACGGTCTTCACTCTGGCTTTAGATACTCCTGCGACGCTGCTCGCTCTTGAAGACAATGGCTTGGTGACAGCCTCCCCTAATTGTCGCGTTTTCATGTGGAAGTTGAACTGCACAGCGCGGCAAATGCGTATTTGACAGACAATTACAGTTAGGATGGGAAAAACGAATATTACCAATGTCGTCCAGGTAACGTATGCTTTCAGTCCCCAGGGTTGGATAAAGTCAGCCCAGCAGTCGTAGACACCAGGTGCGATCTGAACTCTGGAAAATATGAAAACTTGTGGGAGACTACCGCATAAAGAGACGCACCACGCAATGGTCACAAGAATGTTCCAGCGCGCCCTGCGTCTTTGAAAGGTTACCATGGGATTGCAGACTGCCTGGTATCTGTCTAAGGTCATCACCACTATCATGTACGTAGAGGCAAACATACCAACAACTTGTAGATATTTCACGAGACGGCACACAAGATCGGGACCGATGAACCTGTCCGTAATGTCCCATATTAGTTGAGGGCATACTTGAAAAAAAGTAACCACCAAGTCTGCCATACATAGATGTAAAACAAATACGCGCATTCGTGACATATGCTTTCTCCTCTTCATTAGCACAAACAGTAAACCAAAGTTCAAAACCGCGGCACTGATAAATATAATGGTTAGTAGTGCTATTTCAACTTGAGCCAAGCGCTCATCTCGTGGTGGATCTATTCCAGGCTCCAAACTCATATTACTGATATTATCACTGAAAACATCCATGGTATCTGTTCCAAAATATTAGTAAATGCCTGAGGTTTTAATTAAAGCACTTTCGTAATCATTACGGCTAAGTCCAGCTGCGAGCATATCCAAATCAAAATGCAGCGCCTATAGTAAATGAGGGCTGGGCAATATTGGCCGTTATTTTCTCACCTAACTGCACTCAAATACTTTCAAATGAGCGGCAGAAAAATCATCTATTCAAGACCGTACAAAATGCATCGGGTATCATGAACACATTACGTAGGTGTCTATAAGCTATTGAGAAAAGCGCAAAAGTGTGTGCAAGTTCACACTGCAGCAGACTATATATTGGAAGAGAGGGAGGAGCTACCTTTAATGTGTAGATGTGTCAAAGTGCCAACATCATATACATTTCGGAAATTGTAACAAATTGTGCCCTTTGGTGTTCCCCAGAGTATTATATTCTTTATTAGGCCATTAACATAAAACAAAAATGATATCTCCTTGTGCAGTAAAGCCTAAGACTACTGCCCGTCTACAGGGCTCTATCTAATGTATAAACTGAAATATCTGTCATTAAAACAGAAAAATGGGAAAAAACTAAGAGAAAACATCTTCAACCTAATATTAATTGATATGTGAATTATTATTTCCTGCTTTCCACCTATTGTTTTTTTTCCCTCTGCTAATTTAATAACAATTTCACTGAACTAATCTTAACTAATGACACCAGGCTGTTTCTTATAGGCACACCATGCACATAACCAAACAGATGAGAGATCTTTTCGATATCACACCACAGATGCTACAATCCGCTTTTGTTGATAAACTTTCTTGAAAATATGGCGGCAGCTGTGAAACTGGGAATGCCTTATACAAACTCTTTCCTTTTGCATAGTCACGTTAGAATTGTTTGGGGCTTAATTGAAATGGTACTACTATAATTGTAATAAACAACATGAATCAGTCTTTGTAGCGTCTCCCGTCATAATAAACCATCTGATCAGTTTCTGACTTTGAGCAGCTGTCAACTGCATTTTTCACAACTCCAGAATGGCAATCAAATAATGAAGAACTCAAATCAATAGGTTTCTTAAATAGAAATATACCCAAGGGTTGTGTTTGTATGTTTTCATGACTTAACATGACTTAGAAGCTCCTCTTTGTCCATCTGGTAGCGACTTTTCTTCCAAATATCTCTGAGTTCCTGTAAGGTGGTGCCTATCTCCTTGCCTGAAGTGATGCCCATCTTCCTCAGATCATGCCCGCTCACAGGAAAACGGGGGATGGACCATCTGCTGAGCTCTGCGAGCAACTTCTTCTCCCCCTGGTACTTGAGAAGCTCACATGCTTTACTCTGGGCATCCACCTCCCGACTCTGGGGAAAAAAATGATCCAATCAAGTCCTCTGCAGGTGAGAATTCCTCTGGTAGTGCTAAAACTACACTTGGTTACTTTTATTACAGACTAACGTAACGACTAACATTAATCTTTCTGAAAAAAATATTGTTTCAGTTTCTATACTTTTTTCAGTTTAATATACAGTATATTGCTCAATCTCTAGACATAAGTGTAATAAATTAAAAACATAAGCGATACCTACATTATTAACTTTAACTAGCATTGGGGCAGCATGTGACTTGCAGAGACAAGGCAAAATTGCACAGATGGAGACATCATAATCTAAGTAGAATAAATCCATTAGCTTATCATGCATAATGGTCTATATGAACTCATACTGCCAATTGCTGGAAAAGCAAGAGCATCTATGAGGGATTCACCCTTTGGTCTGAGATTTGTTCAATTTGATGTGATAAATGTATAGCGGAAAACAAATAGGATCAAAGGCCGCATTTAATAACATCTCATTTGTTTAGAATTGTAGGGTGCACAAGTTACACTCAATTCTACAGATTTTGGCTTCTTTTTTTTTTTTTTTACACATTAGACTGGCAGTCAATGGCCTACTCATTAACATTCAGTAACATTTTTTATTTATTTTTTTCTCAAATCAGACAAAATTGCTTCAAGTCTGGCTTTAACCTAGGAGGAATATTGCCAATCAGTTTATCAGATAACATCGATAGTGTAAAATATGCTTCCAGATGTCATGAGACTTTGTATTTCTCCGTACCAGCCCCAGTTGATGAGCTCATCTGCGGTGTAGCCCATAAGCCTTATCTGCTTTAGGCAATTGCTGGTGCAAATCCTTGTTGAAATACAAATTAGTTTGCCCAATTAATGGTAATATTGATTGCTAAATTAGCTACATTTGAAAGTGGAAGAGTCCCTTACAAAATGACAGGTAGCTGAACTACAAGCCAGAACATTTATTCATGAAACTTTCTTTAGAAAAGTTATTTTTGCTACGCTAGTAAAGTGTCTAAACAGACGCACTTATACACAGTATGGAGCGATCACTGTTAATGGATCATTCTCACAATCTGGCAAAGAAAATGTATACTATTTTGGAACAATCAATAGAGAACAAGTTTATGTCATAGTCAAGCAATGCTTGATTGATGATTACACGTGACATTCAAGGCTACACTGGATGTTTTAATGTTACGTTTTACCCACATTAGGTGTAATTTTTCTCTACCAGTGTCAAGGTTAACAGCCAACAGCTACATTTATCACCATGCAGGCTTGCGTGACCCTCTCCTCTAACGAGTTCTTATTTTGATCCAGGTCTGGTTGGGGTTTGGGCTTCAAATGTACAGGGTTTGGGCATCAATTTCTTGGCCTGGTGAGACATACTTGTAGACTCTCTCCGGAAAGGAGATGTGAGTGCTTGACAGAGAAATTACTTATTGCACTTCATTCAATGGGAGTGAAAAGGAAAACGTACAGTTCTACAACACTGCTCTTAAGAATATGTGGCTTAAAACTGACTGGCTAAAAACTGATGAAAATATTTTTGAAGGATGTGAAAAATGCTTTGTGAAAACATGTTCTAACATAAAAAGAAAATGACGAATATGAATGGTATTTTCTGGTTGTGCATTATACGTACATCAATGATGAAGTCAGTGAAAGGCTTGAGGCTGTCTGGCTCGTCATGATTTGTGCAAAGGTCCTGTCTGTTTTTGACCAGGAACAGGCCAAGGTTCTTCTCCTCCCTGGAGACTTTTAATCTCAGGTCCATCTTCTCCACTTCATCAGAGCATCGGAACAGAGATGATATAATGGTCATGGGCTTAGGAGAGAGGTCCTTAGCATGCTGCCAGACCTTTTTCATCTCTTCCACATCGCCACCTGGAGGCAGACCTAGGAAGTGCAAGATAACATTAGCACATGGCACTTTATCATCTTGCTTTTGGATTGAACAGGTGTCACTGGCCATGGCTTTTAGTTGAAGCGTGGTCAGAAAACAAGACGTTTACTTTTGTCTATATACATAAATGTAATGTTTACATTCGTTATTGATCCTAGCTATAAAGACCAGTACATCTGTAACAATAAACCATGTGGAATGTGTGTCCAATAAGACAAGCCATTATGAAACACTCTATGCACACAAAAGATATGCAAGGGTCAAGTTAGCAGTGCAGAGACATACACCAGACATACATTCAATTTCCTCTGTGGGGATGTAGTGTGAGAATATAAGAGACTAACAAATAAGTAGTGTCCACACAGTCAGTTCTTCCACTAACCAATGTACTGAGCCAGGCCCAGCTTGTACATGAGCTCTAGCAGATGTTCAGCATGGTTGCCAACCACCATCTTCTTCAGCTCCACCCAGATGCGTTCCCCTGATATAGCCGCAAGGCCACTGGCATTATCTCTGATGGCCTCAAGAGTCTCAGGTTCATGCTCTCCTGGCTCCAATGCCACTCTGCCATAGAATCTGAACAGGAAATCACATGTTGATTGTAGTTGACAAACTTGCTTATTGGTTAAAATGATTTGTAAATGAAAGGTCTTTGAACACAGTCTTTTCTTTCAGCATATGGTTCATTTAGGTATGTCAGGAGTTGTAAACACCACAACACCTTGCCACAAACAGTCTCTAATAACCTATAGTAAATTACCTTTTCCAACTTAGTCTCTTGATAAACATACCTAAAGTACCGTAGTATCCTTAGGTAGTCCTCCTTGATCCTTTGCTCAGCACTGCCGACAAAGCGAACTTTTCGGTTTTGGAGGTCTTCATAACCTTTGAAGTAATCATATAGGGTTCCATCTAACCCTGTTTGGACGAGAACAGTTTCCTTGTCAAATAAACTATACAAGATACAATAGGTTAGTCTTCAAGAATGGTAAGCCTAAAACAATGCTTAAATCCAATAACCTGTAACTTTAACCTTTTTATTTTACTTGAAACCTTTCCCTACCTCATTGACAATCCAGACTGAGTTAGGTAAGATAGCTGTAACTCACCTAGGAACATAGAATTGATTGTGAGGTCCCGGCGCTCTGCATCTTTCTGCCAGTCTGTGGTGAACTCCACTTCAGCATGTCGTCCATCTGTCTGAACATCTACTCTCAGAGTGGTCACTTCAAAGCTCTCATTGTGCAACTAGGTAGATTGACAAAAACATATTCCAAAATTATACATACATTTAACCACACACAGTACAAACAATAAAAAATACTATGTCACAGTAGTAAGAAAATCTAGTATCAGTATCTAAACTAGTTGACAGTGTCAGGTTTGAAAGGCATAATGTAGGTAAGCCAAATACATGATTCACAAGGCAAATAATTAAATTGCAAATACATATTGCTCTTATGCTCTCTGCCCTGGTGCGCAACAAAACAAATTAAATATATACGGTCGGAGTTCATATTGGGGCATCCTTAAAAGCATTAGGAAGAAATATTTTTAGTTAGACTTAGACCAAGCACTTGAAAGAGGTTATATCCATTACATTATACTTGTAATTAGACCCAGTAAGTCTAACTTTTTTTGGCCTCTTACTCTGGCAGTGATTGTTCCATGCTTTTCTCCTTTGTTATTTATCATCCTGATCCCTGCTGCCTGGAACAACGTCTTCATCTCCTCTGGAGTAGCAGTTGTAGCAAAGTCCACATCCTCTGGCCGCTTCCCTGATAGAAGGTCTCGCACTGCACCCCCTGCTATTCTCAGTTCAAACTGGTGCTTTTCAAATATATCTGTAAATCAGTTATAAATAAGGGAAGTCAGTGCTGATTAACACGTCAATAAACATATACCATATTAACATATACCTTGGTGACTTAATAATACATGAAAAAATTAATTAAAATCTCACCTGCTATTCCATTTAGTCCATCAGAAAATAAGGACTGAAACTCACTAGTCTTCAGCTGCATGATGAAAAGACTTCTGGAACTCAAAGTGAGACTCGATCTGCTAATAACTGTTCTAATCAAGGGACTCAATATTTTGCCCCACATCTGTGGTTATTGAAAATGACGTCTTGACATTACATCAGCAGACTCATTGTATAATACTGTCATAAATATTAGCGAAAGATTACTGACAATAGCCAGAGTGTGTCTTTCATTTTTTGTTTCTGTCCTGGTAAAAAACAATTTATTATGTCTGCCAAACCGACAAAAATCTAAAGGATGAATAAAGACTTCCAAATGTCATACGAACACATAGCTTACGTTAGCCAACTTCGTCTAGTGCTAATAAAATGTTAAGAGGCAGACGGTTCCTTGGCGAATCAGAGGTTTTGAGCAGCAAATAACGTACACTGTAATGACACACTCATGTCATGGCATGCGTCATGCACACAAAACTGCAACAAAATCCAACTAACGTTATTGTGTTCTCGCTGTAGCAAACAAGTTGCTAGCCATGCTTTTCGTCTGTCAAACGATACCGGAAGTACATTTCCGTATCATATATGGTAAATGACCAATAGACGTTAGTTTCGTCATCTGAAGGCGGGGTTTAATAATGCACTTTTAGTTGACACAAACTGACCACGGTTGGACAATTTTGGACGACAATTAATTTTGCATAACCTGTTACAGCGTTTTGCTCAAGTATGGTCAACAATAGCTCCAAAAGTTTTTTCATCCAGTGATAACACCAATGGAAAGTAAAATGTACGATTTGTTAAAATTTCTAAGAAAATAAGACC